>JBBPOB010000350.1:0-18434 GCA_038091275.1 Tylopilus subfusipes | reverse complement strand
TACGATTCAACAAACAGGAGTTGAAATCCGGATGCTTGTACAGTCTTTTCTTGATGCTCGGCTCAAAGCATTGCCAGAAGTCCAGCCACCCCCTGTTGCCCACAGCGCCGAGAGCCAAGAGAGCCAGGATGAATATGACAAGTTACCTTTGGATCTAAACGACGAAGAACTCCTGGCTGCACTGGGTGAAGAAGCCGAGGCATCTACTGTCGCTGAACTCAAGTCCAAAGAGGATGCTCTGTGCAAGGTGGGCCACGCTTCTATCCGGTACTTGCGACATTGCTTCACAACATCATACAGGTTCTCGATAAATCCATCACTCCCGCCGTGTATCGCCTCGTCTGTAAACATTCTGGTGAGAGCGAGCATGCGAAGAGTGACGCGACGAGCAATAGGGCAGCTGATGAATGGATTGATTGTTGGGTCGGCTGCGCGAATGTTCTCGTTCAGAACAACTACAAGGTAGGACCTTTGTTTCTGATGGCCTCACAACGCGATTCACTGGCGTCTGCCAGGACTGGGGGCTTTACATGAAACTCGGTCAGCAATCTTGGGAAAAGATAATAGACGACTCGTGGCGCCGCCGAGTTGGGCTGCGTTTCAACCTCACGCTTCTTCGTCTTGACCCAGGGGCGTACAATGTGAGACCAATGATTGCATGCTTCCGCTCTGGCTGAGGATTCCCACAGAAGATGAAGGATGACTTCATTGCTATACTGCTAGTAGCCACTCTGTCGTGCAAGACGACGATAGAACACGAATTCATAAGTGTGGTGCTGTCACTGGATGGGCTGCAACACCCCCTACTTCGCGCTGCTCCGTTCGATCCTGTACCCGGGACGAGGAAATACGACGTCAGTGAGGGTGACTATGAAGTCGCTCAAGGACAATTGATCGAAAGTGAGTCGGCGTTCGGAGCTAGTGAATGTTGTCATGACCATCGTTCTAGCTGTTCTCGCGAATGCCGCTGGGTGTCATCGCACCAGGGTGGATGCCGAGAGCCAGGCGTATGTCGAGCTGGTTGTTATGATGCTGTCGACCATGCGCGACATTTACCAGGTAGGTGTTCGCTCGTTTTTCTGTTTCGAATGCTCTGACATGTATGTGGAGTCGGCCGAGGACCGGGAGGGATATGGCGCGTTTTGCCGTCGAGTGTTTGGTGTGTTGGAGGGCCATCCCGAGCTAGTGTCCCACCCACGCATGTCGGACTTGGTTGGGTGGTGGAGGAATATGTAAGCAAGTGTACGTACGAATGGGGTTAGGGTTATGTTCTTAAGTAATCTAGTCGGGGCTCGATGCCCTCCGGATCTCTCACTGGCACTTGTGTTTCTTTCCGCGCAGCCATGGCGGGGCTCATCTCTCCAAAACCGCTCTCGTACATGCAACACACCGCCCAGTTCAATCCCTATCAACAACAGCGTCTCGCCGGCTCTGCCCTCTCCGGCTTCTCCGAGACCCCCTCGCTCGGCCTCCAGCCCCACCAGCAACACATCATCGGCATCCAAGAGGAGAACAAAATCTATGCCCTGGTCATCGACCTGATGGACCCTAATACGAGGGAAGCTGCCCTCCTCGAGCTTAGCAAGAAGAGAGAGCAGTATGATGATCTCGCACTCGTCCTCTGGCATTCTTTCGGTACGTGTTGTTTATGCCACTCTGATGCCCTTGAAACGGCTCTGACGACACCTTATTCGTACGACGTAGGCATTATGCCCGCCCTTCTCCAGGAGATCGTCTCTGTCTACCCCCTCTTGTCCCCACCCAATCTCACAGCCCATGTTTCCAACCGCGTGTGCAATGCCCTCGCGCTCTTGCAATGCGTCGCCTCTCATTCAGAAACACGCCAGCTATTCCTCAATGGTATGTTGTTTCCAGGTGTTGTTCCAAGTGACGACTTACGTGCCCGCTAGCCCACATCCCCCTCTTTCTTTACCCCTTCCTGAATACGACTTCAAAAACCCGACCTTTCGAGTACCTCCGCCTTACTTCACTCGGTGTCATTGGTGCTCTCGTCAAGGTATCCACGCTGTCAGCTCATCTCCGTCGTTACTCATACCCAAACCCAGCAAAACGATAACAACACCGTCATTCATTTCCTGCTTTCCACTGAAATCATACCCCTCTGCCTGCGTATAATGGAGACCGGTTCGGAGCTCTCAAAGACCGTCGCGATTTTCATCGTGCAAAAGATCCTTTTGGATGAAACCGGGTTGACGTACATATGCCATACCTATGAGCGCTTCTACGCCGTCGGCACCGTGCTGAGCAACATGGTGAATCAGCTCGTGGAAACTCAAGCTGTCAGGCTGCTCAAGCATGTCGTTCGCTGTTATTTGAGGTTGAGCGACAATATGAGGTAGGTTCACACGCTGCGCGGTAGCATGACGTGAGCTGATGTGAATTGCAGAGCGAGAGAAGCGCTGCGGGCATGTCTTCCTGAGCCCCTGCGTGACCAAACCTTCAGCGTCCTTCTTAAGGTTTGCAAGGTTTTTTTTTTCGTGCTGTCGATCGACTCATTGTTTCCGCAGGGCGACATGGTCACGAAGCGCTGCTTGACTACTCTTCTCAACAACCTCAACGAACAGTGAGGCGGGAACTTCTCGATCCCGACGTCCGCAACATATTATTGCGTCTTCAGCTTTTACTTTTGATTTGGCCGACACAAGTGGTAAAATTTGGACAATCTGGATAAATTTGATCAAGCTGCACCTATATTTGCACCCGCGTCATACGCGTACAGTGTACCACCATTTGCTAACTAAAGGCTCTCACTAATGTGAATATCCGGGGTAGAAGATTTGTTGTACTGTAGGATCAGTAAAAGTTATTCCCACCAGCTTGGCAACTGCTGTCCAGGCTCGTGAAGCGTGGCGTGTCAGAAATCACACGATTACAGAACGAACGGAGGTGTGAACGGGGACAGGAACGGGCCAAGTTTCGAAGGGGATAGATACAAGTGTCTGGATCGAGCTTCAAGTTGATCAGATCTCATGGAAAACAGTAGTACGCTGCGAGTACGCCATCTCACGTAATCAGCGAGCGACTTTCACGCTCTGATTGGTCCGTGCGCTCGAAACGGGCTCTAAAGTTCGGAGGGGCGTCCGCGTCAGATCGGGCTGGCAAGGCTGGGTAGTAAACGTTTCGTCGCAGGACTGTTGAATGCGGTCTGATGCATTGATGAGTCGACGCGGAGTGACTAAGACAAATATCTCATCACGCCTTGGCCACCTCCTTTCACTACCCTCGGATAGCTAGCTAACATATGTTCGACACGTTTCACGGATTCTTCGTGGGGACGTTCCCCGCCGCCAACACAACATGCACGTCCTTCCTCAACGGTAACTCGGACGACATATGTCTCCCCCCTCTCAAAGTTCCCTTCTACTTCACCCTGCGCCAAAACCTCATTAACGGTGTCCCCGACAACGTGCTCGCACTCGCAGCACCCCTCCTCGCCTACTGGGCTCTCTCTCTTTTCTTCCACTCCCTCGACATGTCAGGTTGGAAATGGCCGGATAAGTACCGCATTCACGAGTCGGACGAGGTCACGTCCCGTAATCGCGCCACGCGTTCAGAAGTCTTTTGGGCCGTCATCATCCAACATACATTACAAACCCTGCTCGGCTGGTACTGGTTGGCAGACCCACCAATGATATCTCCGTCAAAGTGCATGGCGGAAATGGAGGCCGTCGGGAGGACGTTGGTACGTCTCGTTCGGTGGACGGTCGGTCCAGATGCAGGCAACCACTTGTTGGAACTTCGCGGCGCTGACGCCACACATTGGTTATACTGGTGGGGTATTCCCGCCGCACAACTCCTATTTTCCTTGTGGGTTCACCCTCGGATCCAATGTGTGTTTGTATCTCACTTGGGTACCCGATAGATTCATTGTCGACACATGGCAATATTTCCTCCACCGATGGATGCACTCCAACAAGTTCCTTTACAAGCACTTCCATTCCGTGCACCATCGGCTTTATGTACCCTACGCGTTCGGTGCGCTATACAACCACCCTGTCGAGGGTTTTTTGCTCGACAGTGTGGGTGCCGTCGTCGCGGAGACCGTCGCCAATCTCTCCCTCCGACAGACCATCTTCCTGTTTGCGTTCAGTAGCATGAAAACGGTCGATGATCACTGTGGTTACAACTTACCCTTCGACCCACTCCAGATGCTCAGTGGTAATAATGCTGACTATCATGACATTCATCATCAAGTGTGTACATTCTTCAGCGTTGATTTCATGACGCTCACGGCCCTCCGTCCCAACTTTAGGCTATTGGGATCAAGTCCAATTTCTCCCAGCCCTTTTTCATTCACTGGGACGCGATCCTGGGAACACGCATGACGAGGAAGCACATTGAAGAGCGCAGACAAAAGCTCAAGACAACATGACGCACACTCGTAGATAATTTCCGCTTTTCGTCGGCATTCTGTTTCTACTCCCAATCTTCTGCATATGCTCCTGTTGTACAGCTTAGTGAACGTCTTAATGATGTGACGAACTGGTTTATTGATGATTCTTTTCCGCTTGGCTTGGCTTTGATTAGGACATGATGTTGAGAGTAAACAAGCTATCACAGTCGTACATTACTTCGATCATTTCACGGGGTGTGTTCTTCGCTCTGGGCATTTCTGTTGGCTATACATGCAATATCATTACCGTCCGGAACAAGACAGGGGCTGTGTCCGAGAAAAGTTATCTAGCCAACTTTGACATCATATCCATCGCCGTATCACATCCGAGTCACCATCGGTTCGTTTTCCATGTCCCAAGATCAGTTCTTCCCCCCCATTGGGCAGCTTGCGAAGAAGGTGGACGATCTGCCAGGGGAGCCCACCACTTCCGATGGCGACGTCCAAGATGACAGACTTCTGGAAGAGGTCGAATCGCTCTGTATGCAATGTGGAGAACAGGTGAGCCTGTACCCTTCTCCTTGCATCTCCCCGGCCAGATCGCCCATGTGTAGACCGCCTGGCTCATGCCCGTTGACGCCAATCACAGGGAACGACCCGCATGATGCTCACGTCCATTCCGTACTTTCGAGAAGTCATCGTGATGAGCTTCCGATGCGAACACTGCGGCGCGACCAACAACGAGATCCAAACCGCTGGCACCATCCGAGGTGCGCCCCGTCTCCTCTTCTGAAACGCGCTTTTCGAAGCTCGGTTGACGGGACATCTCCACTTTTTTATTATTATTATACTGATGCACCACCCTGGCCAATGTGTTTTTCCACAGAACTCGGCGTGACGTATACCCTCAAGGTGCTTCACCGGGGTGACCTCGACCGCCAGATCGTGCGCTCGCAAGCGTGCGAGATCGCCATCCCAGAGTTCGAGTTGACGCTTCCTCCGAACGAGCGGGGACAGCTCACGACCGTCGAGGGTCTCTTGCGTGGCATTGTGGCTGACCTCGGCGCCGACCAACTGCTCAGACGAATACAAAACGAGGCCGCTTATAACAAGATCCAGGAGATCATCGAGGGACTCAAGGAGGTCATAGACGACGATGAGAAGGAGGAAAGCGAGCAAGATGTCGACTCGGACAAGGCGGTCATCCAGAAGCTCAAAGACGATACGGTCAGGAAACCGATTACGATCACGTTGGACGATCCATCTGGAAATTCGTTCTTGGAGTTTGTCGGGAGCATGGCGGATACCAGGTGGAGTCTCAAGACTTATACTAGGACTATAGAGCAAGCGGCTAGATTAGGACTGGTCGTGCCAGACGAAAAAACGAAAGGTACAGCGGAGGGGGATGCAGGGGATCAGAAGGGAGCTGAGGGAGAAAGTGAGGGTCTTGACGGGAAGAACGATGAGATCTTTGAGTTCCCGGGAGTATGCCCGCGTTGCGGACGTGCACTCGTGACTCGGATGAAGAACGTATCTATTCCATATTTCAAGGCAAGTGGTATCCGGATTTACAATTCAAGAGACCTAACGAGGATCGTTATAGGAAACGTTGATCATGTCGACGAATTGCGAGAATTGTGGGTATCGAGATAATGAGGTCAAAACTGGCTCGGCGATCTCAAAAAAGGGAAGGAAGATTACCTTGAAAGTCGTCGACAAGGAAGACCTAGGGAGAGATATTCTAAAGGTTAGCAGTAGCTTGTCTCCGTCAGCACAGCGAGGATTGACAACTTTTCTAGAGTGAAACTGGCGGGTTGATGATCCCGGAAATAGACCTTGTTCTTCAGCATGGAACGCTAGGGGGACGATTTACTACCCTAGAAGGGATCTTGGTTCAGGTCTACGAAGAGCTCTCGCAAAAGATGCTTCTGACAGGTGACTCGAGTACGATTGGGGACGAGGACCGCAAAAAGTTCCAAAAGTTCCTAGAGGATCTGAACGCAGTTGAGTCTTTCATGATCACCAACATCTTCCATGTCATATTCATCCCATGAGCCCAGATCAAACAGGTAGAGCGAGAATTTACCCTAGTTATCGACGATCCTATGGCGAATTCATATGTGCAAAACATATACGCACCGGATCCCGACCCAAACATGTCGATCGAGACCTACGAGAGGAGCTGGGAGCAAAATGAAGAGCTGGGTCTGAACGACATGAAAGTCGAGTCCTACAGTGGAGACAAGCCAGTGGAAGGTGACGTCGACGAGGGAGATAAGTCGTGATTACTTAGTAGAAGCTATTTACTGTAGAACATTAAGTGTCGATGTGGAATCAATTGGCATGTCATGCAAGGAGACTGTAATGAGATGAGACGATTTTATTTGGCTAACTACGCTTATGACATAAGCTCAGGTGACCGATAGACAGCTCGTTAGCTCAAGGGAGAGGCAAAGAGTGAATGAGTGAATGAATTTCATTTGGCTAACTACGCTCATTAGATAAGCTAGAGAAGAGTAATGGATTTTAACAGTCACGTGTTCGCGTTTTCAAGCCAATCGCACGGCTCTCCAAACTGCTTGTGCACGTTTCACCTGACACACGTTTCACCTGACACGCGTTTCCTTGTCTTCCCTTCATGTGTCAAGCAAAGTTTCGGAAAATGCGACTCGGACGAGGGACCAGTCCTGTGGATTTATCAGGGCTCGACGATCACTGATCTTCGCCATATCAAGGCCGACCGGGGGGGGGGGGGTACCCTTTACTCTTTGACGAGCATCTGACAGGAAGGAGGTTTGCCCGCCTTGCGCTGATGCGGTACTGTAAACAGGCTTTAGTCGGGATCAGTTTAGCAACGTCGACTCGACAAGTTAACTCCGGGTCGTTCGGCGTAATTTTTTTACACTTCCATTCCATCTGACGAGCATGCTCTTGCACACAACTCTCGTTACCGTACTTTCCTCAATGCGGTAGCAGCTCTTCGACAAATTCTTGCAAAACGCCAAAACGACACACCTTAGCCTGGGTCAGCAAACCCGTGTCGCCATGCAACTAGCCCTGACTGGCGACGCTTCTTATGAACAATAGGGATCACAATGACCAAAGACGTGAAGGAAGCCGCGTCTCGTGCTACTGATTCCTGCTTTACCGCACGCTTCGTATATTACAGCCGTCTACCGGCTTGTCTACGTCAAGTTCGTTGCCTCTTGGACTTGCCCTGACGTAACCCAAAGTTATCTTCACTCTCAGTTGCCTTATAGCGCCTGGTATCTTTCCCACCGCCCGTCATCTCGTACTGCATCTTTGACAGTTCACGCGTTCACTCACGTCTTGACCTCGTTCATACGTCACTGCCTCTTACTGATCATCGATCATCCGTCGTTCTCATATTTGCGCCTCGTCTCTGTCTATTGCCGCAGGTGTTACAGTGTCCTCTGAGCTGTCGTCCCAAGTCACATATTCACCCACGTTATCAGAACCCAATAACTTCGAACCCGTCACAGATGGCACCCGAGAGCATTCGCTTGATTCATTTGAAATCAAAAATACTGTCCTCGCACTTGGTGGATGCCGTATCATGGGACAAAGTTTGGACGATCTCCCACATCTGGGACAGAGGAGGAGAAACTCTGATCCCCTTGGGGGGTGTTTCTTGGCAGTCGACGTCGTTCTCGAGCGAAAATCGGTTCAAGATCGTGTTAGAGAAGACTCGTCAGATTGTTGAACCTCGTGGCGCGGAATACTTATGGATCGACGCTGCCTGCATTGATCAGGATAGAGAAGAGGAAAAAAATGAACAAGTTCCATTCATGGGGACCATCTACTCTAAGAGCGCTGGCTGTGTCGCCTTCGCGACGTTAACACCCGATGACCGATTTGCACAGATCGCCTCCACATATGACGACGGCCGTAAAGCCTGGCTATGCGATTGGTTCGAGCGAGTATGGACGTTCCAGGAGCTTCAGCTGCCCAAAGTGCTGCTGTTCGTCTCCGGAGATCATGTTTTGACACGGAACGAAGTCTACCTCTCCATCTTGATGATGTCCCCGTACCTCACATCCCGCTATCAATCACTTCCACCTAGTCCCGACCACCCCAAACTCTCGATTCAGGATGTGCTTAACGCGCTTTCACCCTTGTCGAGGACCAATACCCAGCGCGCGCTGATGCAGACCAGCAAGCGTGTCTGTAGCAGCCGCTACATCCACGACAAGGTTTATGGCATCCTTGGTGTCCTTCCCCATCTGTCCTCTAGATTTCATGTGGATTACAATATCAGCCTCTCGCAAGCAGTGCTGAATCTCATGGTATCGATGCTGCCGAACGACGTTCTTGACACCCTCACCTTTAACACGCTACCCCCTGCGAGTAACATCCACGATGCCCTTCACTGGTCTGGAATGATCATGCTCGATGGGCCGACGGAGCATCCCTCCTACGAGACGGACATTTATCACCCGACGAATGCACATGTCGTTGCCGATGAAGCACCATGCCTTACCACCGTCGTCCATAATGCACCCCTCTGGAAAGTAGTGGTTACGAAGCCAGAGAACGCCCACGCAACATCAGCAGACACACACGTTCGGGCATGGCCCTCTATTACTGCTCTCTCCCAGTACGCCAAGCTCACGGACGACTTTTCCAAGGTGGAGCGGTCTGCAGCTTACGCGAGCGCGGTCGGGAGGGCTGAGAGAAGTCTTGCTGCAAACTGGACGTCGCTCAAGCCCTTGCTCGAGGAAAACGTGAGCGACGGTGGCGGGGGAGAGCTTTTGTCCATCCTCGAGAATCCGCCTTCCAAGGCTGGACCCAACAGCGTCCCACCCAATAGGCTCGGAGATGCGAGTCTGTTTGACCAGGAAGTGACCGTGCTCGTTTGCAGATCAAAGATGGACGGATCGTTTCACTATGGAATCGTGGTGACGCCGAACGAGGATGGATTCTGGCACAAAGTGTGCACGGCGTCGTTCTCCCACAGTTGTGTCGTTGCCACTAGTAGGGCTCATGTGGAGAGTTTGGTGGTGATCGGAAAGTGACGGTCCTGCCGGTACAGCCCTTTTAATTTTCTTGCCTTGACATGATTATTGTAATTCCTTGTCATTTCGCGCTTTTCCATTAGCATCGATACGTCCTATAAATTATGTCTTACGAGGAATTCATACCCATCTCACCTATCACTTCAATCTGTACTTGAACAGCTTTCGCAGATCCGTCGAATTTCCATGTCAACCTTCCTTCATGTCCACTGCCAATCCAGCGAACGGGCGAAATTATTCATCTGATCGAAGTTGTGAGTAACTTATAAACATTGCCAAATACATAATGTAACATGCGTGGACGCGCCCAGTGTCATAGCTAGTTTTCACTGGGGATGCAGAGCGACGACGTGATTTGGTCCGTGATCAACACGCAGTTCTGCTCATACAAAGTAAAGTTCGTTTTCCTCCCAATGACACTCCCCGAGTCCAAGCGTTGACCACTCTTTACCCATTCCAGAACTGCGACACAGAATTTCTGTCGTAACGAGTACAACGTCACCGGATTCTGCAGCAGACAGTCATGTCCACTCGCAAACTCACGGTATGCAACCGTGCGTGAGCACGAAGGTGTGCCCTCTGTCCCAGCTCTGTCTCCCATTTCATCGCATCGATGACCCCAAGGTGTCCTGTACCTCTATGTCAAGACGATCGAACGCGCACACACGCCCGCCAAGATGTGGGAGAAGATCCCACTTTCAAAAAATTACTCGAAAGCCCTCGAGCAGGTGAGCCTCGTACTCAGTTGCCCCAGGCCCATTCCTCCCCCCTTACCAGCCAACGGAAAATCCAGATCGACAAGGAGCTCATGTATTGGCCGAATTTCACGGTCCACAAATGTAAGCAACGCGTAACCAAGATCACGCAATACCTCATCAAAATGAGACGCATAAAGCTGCGGCAAGAGTGGGTGCTTTCCACCTCGGTCTACTTGCGACCGTTGACGACGATGCGCCGTCCCCCCCCAGGCCCAAGCTGGTTGGAGTGAAAAAGAAGCTGGACCGCAGAGAAGCAACGCGCGAGCGGAAAGCACTCTCTGCAGCGCATCTCGAAAAATCGATCGAGAAGGAGCTGATCGAACGACTGAAATCAAAGGCGTATGGTGATGCACCACTCAACGTGAACGAGAGCGTGTGGCAGGCTATCTTAGACCGAGAGAAGGGAGGGAAAGAAAAGGAAGCGGAAGGGGAGGAGGACTTGGGCATGGCGGCTGACGAGACAGACGAAGAGGACGAAGAGGAAGAGCTGGAGGAGGAGTTTGAAGGCGAGTTTGTAAGTGACGTGAGTGGAGACGAAACAGGGTTGAGCGGCTTGAGTGACTTGGAGGATTTGACGGTGAGTCCAGGCCCTAAAATATTTTTTCAATCTTCATCCTCGAACGACCCACAGGACGAGGGACCATCCGAGGAAGATAGTGAAGGTTCGGATGAAGACGATGATGAGACCACAAAAAATCGCTCAGATTCAAAGTCAAAAGTGGTATTGGGCAAGCGAAAAGCAAAACCACCCACAAAAGCACCCCCGCGGAAGAAATTCGAGAAACCAAGGAGTGCGTTCTCTCTATTGTTCGGTTACTCTCCTAGTCATCCTGAACCGCCTTGCAGCGGGCCCAAGAGTGGAGATCGAGTACGAGCACGAGCTGGAGAGCATACCTGTTATCCGATCTTCCCTTTCGAATTGGTAGCGTTTATCATCAGCTCCTTGATCCCAAGCCAGTGGAAGGACAGTGGAAAGACAGCTAGTTCGCTCGTTCGCTCGAAACCTCTGAGGGACGCCGCTAAGCGAGAAACAACCAGCACTCGACTCGAGTGAAAGCAAACTTCTATGTCTTCTCTTCCCCTCGTATCTGACCCACTCAGATAAATCGCACTCGGGTTGCCACCCGGTGCTCAAGTGTCTCTACTTCTTGGGCTGCCAGGATTCCTTAGTCTTGGTAGCGCCCTCGAGGAAGAACACGCCTGTGGTCTCTCCCGGGTTACTACGCCATGCAGACGTTTCATTCATTTCCGACTGGACATTTTTGCATGCCACGGTCTGCATGGTAATTCCGCCGAGTCTATGGATTTTTGAGATTTCAGAGGAATCATAAGATTACAACGGCAACCCGTCATAATCATGGTCAACGACACGTCTGCCCCTATACCACAACACCCAAAGCAGCGGCAGTCTATCGTACGACAACCTACCATCCAAAGAACAAGTCCGTCACCTGCCCTAGCACGCCCTTACTTGAGCTGGGTCCCTGGGATGGTACCGCCGATATGGGTGTTATCTTTTGTGCAGGAGAGGCAGCGGCCGGCGCGTGCCCCTTGCGAAAAGCGGCGACAGACGGTGCAAGCTTGATCGGAGCGCCCACTATGGTCGAATGGGACGGGCTGTCAACGGCCATCGCGGACGGCTGTGCGCCATGAGACGGCGTCGTCGTCGTCGCAAACTCGGATATACGCAATGACGATCCGACATCTGCTGCTGCTGCCGCGTCCTAAGAATAAATACGGTCGAGGTCAGAAAATCAAGAGAGGGAGATCGAACGACGTACAGCCCACTTGACGCCGACCATCCACGTCCCGCCCAAGACCTCGCCGTTCCTGCGCACGACGCGCGCTGCCTCGCCGGGATCCCTGAACCCGATTCGGAAGCAGTTGATGATCTCCGTGTTGGGTTCGGGCTCGGTGGCCGCCCCGAGGGACTTGAAGTATTCGACCGTGACCGAGTACTTGTCGGGCGGGTATCCGAACACGATCACGTAGCTCATCGGGGCCGTAGAGTGTGGCGCGTCCGTGCGAGGGGGACGTGAGGGTGATGGCAAGGCAGGACCGTCCAGAGAGAACTATAAGGCATGGGTCAGTTTCCGACTATGGACGGCATAGTACTCTAGCACGCACTCTCGGTGGCACTCGTTCTGACGCGCCAAAGGGTGACTCGCGAAACACGTCGTGTATGGAAGTCGTTGGCGGTGCATCCGTGTCTGCGAAAGCCTGCCGTTGTCTGCATGAACCAGAATGGTCAGTGATGGTCGGCGGGGGTAATGAAAGGGGGCTGACGTCGAGGCGCTCTCGAACATGGAGTCGGCCCCAAAGTGGGAGGCACCACCGCGAGAAAGGGCGAGGTTCATTTTTGCTTTGGTTTGCACGGTGGGTATCTCGTCGGTGTGCTGGGCATTTTGGGGTGCGTGGACATGATGTTGTTGAGCGGACTGCGGGGAGGGTCGGTGAGGAAGACAATGCGGGGGCGACAGGGTGACTGACCATCATGTACCCTGGCTGGTAGTGGGTTCTCGACTGACCGAACGTGTCGGTCAGCGACGAGCCGAGGCTTGGATGTGTCGATGTACTTGAACTGCCCCAGGGGCTGGTACTTTGAGCATGGGCGACGTTGGAGTTCATTGCGGTCGCGTTCAGACCAGCACTACTTTGCCTTTTCGCACGGTGCATACACCACTACCATCTCGAGGCCGTGACCATTTTCTCCAAAGAGAGGCGTTAGACCAAGAACGATCGGGGTGCGAGCGTCTACGTTCATTCCAAACCTACATCATAGGTGCAAGCAATGCCCATCGGAACAGCGTTTTGCCCTTCGCACCTGCTGGGTTGCCATCGACTCGTCCGGATTTTTGACTTTGGGATGCTCGACATCCGCGCGTGTTGATATGGAGGGTTGGTCTCTCTCGAACGCCTCGGGATTAATGTTCGATTCCCGAGCGTCCATTTCTCAACAGGATGTCTGAGGGTGCGGTAATCTTGCCCCTGGACGTCTCGAGTTGCAGTTCTAACTTCTAACTCTGAGTAAGACTCAGACTCGGAGGTATTTCGTTTCCGCCATTCAGATGGGGTTCGTGTAATCCCTGTCTTACAATTGGATCCTCCTGCTCCACCAAAAAGTCTGCAGAAAGGCACTCAAAAAATGCATTCCGATGGAACGATTGCGTCGCAATCGAGATGGTCATCCTCAAGGCACACAGACCCCAAAGGTCGACGTTTGGTCTGGTCGGAGGCTGCCTCGGCCGCCGCCGCATGATCAGGTCCCATGGAGGCTCCTCTCACTGCCGAACTGATGAGGGATTGGTCGCGACCTGTTAACGTGTCTCGAGTTGCAGGTGCCATTCCAACCCTGAGGACGCTCTACGAGAAACAGGGTGTTCGTTTCCCTGATGCGATTGCCCACAAACCATGTTGCATTCGTTTGAGGCCCTGGAATGTATTCCACTGCGTTGGTGCAATAGAATCATTGCATTGCGATCACGAACATGGTTCCTGGTCGTCTTCAAGGCACACAATTAGAAATGGCCCCACAAGGATGCCTCGGCTGAATAATTCTCTTGAGGATTCCCCGGAGTTGACGAAGCATCTGCTTGCGATGATAGCTCGCATACCAAGAATGCACATTCCTTTCGAATTTCGAGCCATACACTCCTTTACAGGGAAAGATTGATTGCTTCTATCCGATAAGACGCACAAACATGCAACTAACGAGACGGAAGCCTGGAGTTTGTATACATGGGTCAGGCAAGGATCGACCGGGTAGATGCGGCGACTCGACCGATCCTACTCGATCAGGTAAACTCAGCGCAATTCCCACGCAGCATGTCTACTGCATTCCGACTCGCGCAGAGAGCGAGAACACAACCTACACCACTGTCGACGCGGACGTTTCGAGCCAGTACCGCGCGGCATGACTTTCATTTCGACACACACCACTTTGTGCAGCGTTTGGAGCGGGAAGGGCTGAACCGACAACAAGCCGAAGGGATCATGACCGCGATGGCGGAGGTCATCGACGAGAGCATACGCAACATGACGAGCAACATGGTGACCAGGGCCGACCAGGAAAAGGTCCGTATCTGGGCTGCTGGCGGACGAGGACGCTGTGCGACTGACCGGGCCGGCCGTACAGCACCAATATACCCAGCAAGTCGACTTTGCACAGCTTAAATCGGAACTGCAGTTGATGGAGAAGAATGATCTGGCGATGATCAAGGCGGAGAATGATAGGCTACAGACCGACATGGAGAAGCTTAAGCAGCGCCTCCGAGAGGAAATCACGCGGACGCAGGCGGGCGTGCGGTTGGATTTGAACCTCGAAAAGGGTCGGATGAGGGAGGAGAGTAGTGGACAGGAACTCAAGATCAAGGAGGTGGACACGAGGATCGAGCAGGAGATTGCAAACCTTCGGACGGTGATTCAAGCGTCCAAGGTAGGTCTATGTGTACGTCAGGCGAATGGTAGCTGACTGTTTCTCCAGGCTACTACGCTGCAATACTTGGTTGGCTTCGGTACGTGTGCTGTTTTGGATCGCTGGCAGGGACTGACTCGGAGGTGGCGTAGTGACGGGATGCTCTGCACTACTGATGGCATATATGCGGTTCCGGCTCTAGAGTTGTCTATTTTTCTTAATCGGTACATCTACAATGGGTATCGTTGATCTATGTCAATCGTCCAAAGGCGGTATGACATCGGTTTCAATGTCTTGCCCGAGGGCGACTTTTTTAAAGGATGCGTAGGCTCGGTCGAGGTCGTCGTTGACGATGACGTAGTCACACGCGTCTGGCTGTCGTGCATACTCGATCTCGGCGAGTGCGGTGGCGAGACGTCGCTGGATGGCCTCCTCGCTGTCGGTTCCGCGACGACGCAATCGGCCACGGAGGGTGGTCATGTTGGGCGGGGAGATGAAGATGCAGACGGGATTCAGATCTCTCTGCTTGACCTGCGTCACGCCCTGGAGGGGATGAGTGGAGCAATGCAGGGGCAACGTCGAAACGCGTACCTGAGAATCGATATCGAGCACACAGCGTCTGCCGGATTCGTGCACGGCACGGACGGCTTCCTTGGATGTGCCGTAATAGTTGGCAGAGAACTGAGCGTGTTCGATAAAGGCGTGATCGGCCAGGAGGGCCTTGAACGTCTCGGTGGAGACAAAGTGGTACTCTTTGCCGTCCGTCTCCGCAGGGCGGGGTTGCCTGGTGGTGTCTGGACGGTGTGAGGTGAGGTGGGACGGGGTGTGGAGGGTGCGACGTACGGGATACGCTGAAACCAAACTTGTCTGGGACGTCGTCAAAGAGACGGGCGATGAGTGTGCCCTTTCCGACGCCAGACGGCCCAAACACCACCAGGGGGCGGAGCAACATAGCGGGTGTCACAGGATGTCACATCAACGTGACATTATCCACATTGACGGATTCACGTGACCCGAGTGACCCGAGCTTTGGCGAGTTTTGTTTTTGTTTCTCTCGTCATTTCCACCCTCTTCGTCCGATGGGTGCCGTCTGCTGTCGCCCAACCGTGAGTGACCGTCACCCGACCAACGACTGACTCTTCATCGACGCCCTTTCCAGCCCGTCGACTTCGACGGCGACGTAAATCTCTTCCATTTCGTCCTCCTAAGATGTGTCGGCAAGGGCGCATTCGGAAAGGTACTCTTCTCAGCACCCCCTTTCACTCTTCCCTGCCAACAATACCACCGTGCCAGGTCCGAATGGTCCAACACAAGCAAACCCGCGAACTCTATGCCCTCAAGTACATCAACAAGTCGAAGTGTGTCAAGATGAAGGCGGTCGCCAACATCATACAAGAGCGCCGGCTCCTCGAAGAAGTTCGTCTCCCCCTCATGCGCCACATTCGCCACAACATCTCACGCATATCCATCTACAGATCGATCATCCCTTTGTTGTCAATCTCCGCTACGCTTTCCAAGACGACGAAAACTGCTTCTTTGTCCTCGATCTTATGCTCGGCGGTGATTTACGCTGTCCGTCCTCTCCGTCCTCTCATACCTCTCCACTCCTCACACATTCCTCTTCCCGTAGTCCATCTTGACCGTCTAGGTACCCTACCGGAAGGCACCGTCCGATTTTACGTCGCAGAGCTATCTTCCGCCCTCACATTCCTCCACGAGAACCATATCATGCATAGGTTTGTCTCCTTCTCCCCTGCAGCTGCTCCTCCCCTCGACCTTTCTTTAGAGATCTCAAGCCCGACAATATCCTTCTTGATGAGCGTGGCCACGCCCATCTCACGGATTTCAACATCGCCGTCCATTTCTCCGACCGTCGCTTACTTACCGGCGTGGCAGGAAGCATGGCCTACATGGCACCCGAGATTCTCACAAAGCGTGGTTACACTTACACTATCGACTGGTGGTCCCTCGGCGTATGCACATATGAGCTCCTCTTTGGACGTCGCCCATTCAGAGGCAAGACCAACAGCGATTTGACCCATTCCATATCAAAGGACAGCCTGAGATTCCCCGAAGATGCGGAAAAAAAGTGCAGCCGGTGGGGCATGCAGGTCCTCAAGGGCGTGAGTCTTTTCCCTCCATTTCTCCCACACCCACTCACTTTGCCGCAAGTTCCTGGAAAGAGACCCCGCTAAGCGTCTGGCATGCAAGTCAGGCGATGGTTTCGACGAACTCCGACGACACCCTTGGTTTCAACCCATCGACTGGGAGGCTCTCGAAAGCAAGAAGCTTACGCCTCCCTTTACGCCTGATGTGCGTCACTTTCCATGGCGCTTATTTGTTCACCCCCTTACCCTTGTTGCCCACCCGCAGTCTAAGAAGGCCAACTTTGATGCTTCGCATGAACTCGAGGAACTTTTGCTTGAAGACAATCCTCTGAAAGCCAAGCAACGGAAAGTTCGTGATGTGAATTCACTCAGCGCGGAAATGCGACAAATGGAGGAACAGTACGGCTGTCGTTCATTCCCAGTTGTACTCTTTTCAATATCACCTATTTTCAGATTCACCTCCTACGATTTCAAGAAGATGCAGCGTCGGCTGTATTATCCGCACAATCAGCAAATAGTGTCGTCCATCACAGCTACGACTTCAACGGGTGGTTTAGTCGCCTCTAGGCCGGTTACACCTGTGGCGTCCGATCAGCACCCAGCGGATGTTGACATTACCCCCGCTGCGCATGATTCGTTTGAGGGGGAAAACCGTTTCCCGATGGAAAATGCCAAGTTCTCCGAGAAGGCTTATTCATGATCATGCGACACCCTCACGCGCTGAGGAACGATTAGGTGAAACTCGTGCAAGTTGAACCCGAGATGACCTCGATCTGTAACTCCGATTTATTGCATATTCTGCGAACATCTCCCTTGCATCGGCGATAGTTTAGCCCATAGTTTAATGGGTGTTTCCATTCCTTGCCCTCTGGCGCCCTGACTTCACGTTACTCCGACCGCGCACAATCCGGATATCCAGGCCATGTTCCTATTTACACTCCTTAACCTATGGTACATTACTCATTTATGACCGTGCAATACCTCTTGGATACCATAGCAGCTGTGCTAACACTCCTTTTTTCTTTTTTGTTAATCTTTTTTCCTTGTTCTGTGCTTTAGGTGTCTTTTTCGGGTCGGTCACTAAGCAATATGGCATCGCTTCCACGTCGTCAGGGTTTTGGGTGGCATCATGACTAGCTGGATTCCAAAGAGGTACACCGATCATGTTACATACATTGATCGAACGTTTCAACTTTGATAATCGAACTTATCTCCACACCATGGCCCACAGGATCCCAAGAAGTTAAACCCTCGGTTCAATTGACTTTGCTCTAATGGAGAATGAAGCGGGCTATTCTCTCCACAGTGTCTTGAACGTTCTCTGGGAAAATTTGCGGCAGCATCCAGAATGCATGTGGACGTCCGTTGTATTCGACGAGCTCCACTGGAACGTTGAGAGCCGCAAGACGCTTTTCCAGCTCGCGGGAGCCGTCAATCAGTTGGTCCGAGCTGCCGACGAGGACGAGCGTCTTGGGCCACGACGCCGAGAAGGGAAGAAAAGCGCTCGAGACGAGCGGATCCGTGCGCGACACGCCCGAATCCGCCACGTACGCGCGCCCCATCGCGTCGTACTGGGACACGGTCAAAATGTCCTTGTCGGCCTGCGCCTTGGCATGCTCGCTCATGCGATCGTGTACCTGGATGGCGTACGGCGCGATGGCGACGACACCCGGGGGCGATGGTCTGCCGGACTGCAGTAAGAGGTGGGTCAGCACGAGCGCTATCGCGGGCTGTCAGTACCGCGCGTCGACGACGGGCGAGGCA
>JBBPOB010000349.1:0-18464 GCA_038091275.1 Tylopilus subfusipes | reverse complement strand
AGATTTATCTAGGTTACAATTGCCTTTCTGCTGGAGTGGCTATCCAGTAAGTGTAGCTTATATAATCAGGTAAGTGCCTGATTAGTAAGCCTTCCTCTTTAGTACTAGCTTTCTGCTTTAGTGCTAGACCAAAGATGGGAAATAGTGTACACAAGGTTGAACTAGTATGAGTGTTATTATCTAATCCTTTGTGAAGATCTAATCTCTGCTCTGAGGGGGGATCTTATCTTATCTTATCAGCATATCAGCCCTCCTTATATGCTACTTTACAGAAGGCTGTGTAGGCATGAAAATCACAGAGGCAATGCATAAGCTAATAATGCCATTTATTGATGGTGAAAATGGTTCTCATGTCAACATTGACAGGCATAGCCTTAGTGGGCTATGCTGGGCAGTTCTTAGGGTCATCAATCCATAGCTCTGATGGGGCTGTGTATAACCTTGGACTTGAGATCTAAATCTTAGATTTAATCTCATTCTTTTTGGGCCCAGACAAATCTGGTCTTATTAAGGGTCTATGGGAATGATATGTACTTATTCATCCAATGCCATGCCTGAGTGGCAATTATGTCAGCACTCTAGGTAAGGCAAGGGTCATGTGCTTTAGTGGCTATACAGTCAGCTGACCTGAGAGCATGTGATCTGTGTCTACTATATAAAATTTGCTAGTCTAATTAGCAATCATAATACTAGTAGTTGTTCTGGAGTGGTTTTCAGAGATTTGTGAATATCTCAGGAATGGATTATGGTGATCAAATGAAACTTGGAGGGATGATAGCATATGGTATTGGCTATCTATAGTCAGAAAGGCTTGGTTATAGGATATGTACATGACTCAGCACATTATGATTTTTGTGCAGGTCACTATCAAAATGCAGGATAAATGGTGAATGGTAGAAGGCCTTCAATAAAGGTGTGAAATCCCTGAATATGAAGAAGGGATAGAACATGATCATGGAGAGCTGAAATGGACATGCATAGAAAAATGCCAAATTTGGCAGGGAGATCCTGAGGAGCAGTTTCATAATGTAATCATTGGATACAAGCAATATCATGGAAAAGACATATAAACTCCTGACAAGTGATGTCCTCTGTGAATCACAGGAGTTCTTCAATGGTGCAGAGAAGGTAAGGTTCAGCAAGAACAATGGCATAAAGCAAATAGGCATAGTGAATTGGTAAAAACATAGGATGCACAGATCTGGAATGTGTGGAAGAGGAAGAAGGTAAAGATAAAGTGGAGGATGAGACTAAGGAGGAAAAGAAAGACATATTTTGCAGTTTCAACAACAAAGTGAGGGATCATATACAGGGGGGTACTTCATGTAGAGACATCTTGTCCTGTTATGATTTCTAAAGGAATTTTAGAAACAATGGTCTTATTTATAAGTGGAAAGGAGATTGGATGCATGTCATAAATTGGACTCCAGTTCCCAAGTATTTTCTGAAGCTGGGTAACCTTTCCATGTAACCAGATACTTGCAGCATCTGATAGTACCTCAATAAGTTACTATTTTGTCAATTTCATACTCTTCTTCAGCATCAATCAGGTCAGGTGGAGGTAATTGGAAATTAGGTCCATGTGTTGAGGTCTCTTGATAAAGTGATAAGAGAGTGGCATGGAATGTGTTGTGGATTTTCCATGTGGATGGAAGGTGGAGTTTGTAAATGAGTGGAGATAGAACTCTTGTAATCTCAAAAGGTCTGAATCATTTGGGTGAGGGTTTCCAAGACAGGTAGTGTAAGTGGAGATTAGTTGCTTCTAACCACACCTTAGTGTCTACTTTTCATAAGGGGAAAGTCTTGAAAAATCAATTGGACATGATCTGATGAGCAGATTCATGTGCTACCAGAGTTTCTTTTTGTGCTTCTTTCAGAAGTTGAAGATATTGTTCTAAAGCAGGGATGAAGGTTTTTCCAAAAAACAGGTAGGATCTAGGCTCATATCCTAGAAGGAGTGAGAATGGTGATGTTTTGGTGGAGCTATAAGGGACAGAGTTATGGTGAAACTCAGCAGTGGGTATAAGGTCAACCCATTTCTGGGTGTTATTACAGCAGAAGATTCAGAGATAGGTTTCTATTTCCTGATTGGTTTGTTCAATTTGCCCGTCCATTTGGAAATGGTATATGATGGATAGCCAAACATCATATTGAAGTAGTCATGTTAGTTCCCTAGCAAATGCAGATGCAAACTGTGGACCTTTATTGGATATGATGGAGTCATGTAATCCAAATCATTTGAAGACATTTTGGACAAACAATGCTACTACTCCTTTGGTGTCAATGTTTTTTGTACAAGGGATGAAAATTACCCCCTTCATAAGGCCATGGTTGACCATGACTATTAATAAATCAAAATCTTGGGTTGGGGGTAAATCAGTAACAAGGTCCACTGAGATTTGCTTGAATGGGAGTGAGAAAGAAGATGGGATAGGAGATAATGGAGGATGGATAGGGTGAGTGTTGATCTTGTTCTGTTGGCAAACTGCACAATCAGAAATATAGTTATTAACAAAGGTGGACAGTCCTGGCCACCAAAAGTCTCATTCAAAAATCTCTTTAGTTTGAAAGTGGCCAGTGTGGCCTGAGGAGGAGGAATTATGAATAGATTGAATAAGGGAATGTCAAGCAGCAGATGGAATGTAAAGACATTGTTTAAAGTAAAGATATCCATTATCAAACAACCAATCCTGTAAAGAGGAACAAGGGAATAGTGGAGTGTTTGTCTGCAGGCCCTGGATGGCACAGAGAACAAGGGGATCAGAGGGTGATGATGATAAGATATGGCATGTGAGCATAAGGTCAAGAGCATTGATGACAACAGAGTCAGAACAGATGGCAATATCCATATTATCATCTAATATATCAATAGAATCTCAACAAGAAAGGGCATCTGTGGGGGCCATGTGAGTGCCCAGGGCGATGTTTCATTGGATGTTAAAATCCTGCAGCCATAGCAACCAATAGGCTTGTCAGCAGGAAAGTTTTCAAGGGTCTTTGATATAAGAAAGATTTTTATGGTTGATGATGATGGTAACAGAATGAGGGGTACCAATGAGATATTGGTGCCATCCTGTGAGGGCAAGAATAACAGCAAGTAGCTCTCTGTCATAGATGTCATAGTTGCATTTGGTGGAAGCAAAGGTTTTGGAGAAATAGATGCAAGGGTGGAGGTCACCATTAATGTCTTGCTGTATAAGTACAGCACCAGCTGCAAGGAGGGATGCATCAGTTATGACAGTGAAAGGTTTGGTTATATTGGGTATACAAAGTACAGGCATGGAGGAGAAGATGGACTTAAGTTTGCCAAAAGCTTTTTGTTGAAGTGGGGTCCAGGCCCAGGGTTCATTCTTGTGAGTGACTAGATTAAGCAGGGCAACTATGTCAGAGAAGTTGGGAATAAACTTTCAATAGAAGTTGGTGAAACCTGTGAACAAGTGGATTGCTTTGATAGAAGTAGGGGGTTTCCAGTCCTTGAATGCAGAGAGTTTTCCTATATCCATCTTGATCTTTCCTTGGCCAACAATCATGCCCAGGAACTCCATCTTTGGGGCATCAAAGACACATTTCAACAGTTTGAGGGTAAGGTTATGTTCACATAGATGGGTAAGAAAGGTAGGAGGAGCATTGCAAAATCTGAAGAACATGACAGTGGGTTTGAAAAGACCAAGTGGGGTGATGAATGCAACTTTCCATTGGTTATCTTCTTTGATGTGGATGTTGTTATAACCCCATTGGATGTCAAATTTCATGAACAGGATAGACTCTTTCATTTTGTCAATGAGTTCTGAGATGATGGGAGTGGATAAGCATTCTTGATGGTGTGGGAATTTAGATGTCTGTAATCCTGACATAGATGAAGAGAACCATCTTTTTTTGGAACAAAGAAGAAGGGGGACACTTGGGAAGATTTGGACAGTACAATCTGACCAGTACTAAGGTGTTCAGTGATGAAAGCTTGGCAAGCTTTGGTTTCAGTGGGGTTGAGAGGATAGATCTTAGCTACTTTCAGGGTAAAAGAGGGAAGTAGTTCAATGGTGTCATAGGCATGATGAGGGGCTAGTTTAGAATGAGTTGCTTCTGAAAAGACATTGGCAAAATCCTTGCACCATTCAGAAAGTGTCTGTTCCTTAACCTCTTTGATCCAAGCTATCTGGGTCAAGATGGTGAGTTTGGCAATCTCTTCTCCTTTCAGCCAAGCTTCTCATTTTCTTAGTCAACAATTAATCTTTCAATCAGTGTCCATTCCAAGCCAACAAAGGAGATATTGTTGAGGAAGGTGATTGTAGCACAGTAGGACTCAGTATACTGTGGTAGTCAGTCACTGGATAAATTACCTGTAGCACAGTAGGACTACAGTTTATCAGTAGGCAAATGTAATCTAAGGGAAAGGTATAGTCTCACCTCAGTGTACTATGATAGTCAGTCACTAAGGTGGTGTGATATGAGAAACAACCAAAAGAGGTAACATATTAGGTAATCATAGGTCTGCATGGTTGTAAGTCTAATAAAACTCTACAGTGATTATCTATGGGTTTGACATCCACAGTGGTCTTCCAATAGATGCTTCCTTTTAAGTTTACTGTTCCATCCACATTGTAAGTCTGGACAGGTTTCAGCATTCATTGTAAGGGGAGGTTGGCAATAGAAAGAAAACTGATGTCAATGAAGTTTCCAGTAGCTCCACAATCAATAAGTGTGGTGGTGTCAACAATTTTTGTGCCCAGTTTTAGCTTGACAGGGATTCACAGAGTTTGTTCATTTTTCTGTCCTACTAATACATGAGTGGGTGTATGAGAAGGCAACATCAATTTGACTCCTCATTTCAAAAATCCTTGGCCCCAGACATGAGTGTGATAGATACTTCCTCTGTCAGCTCTTTGTAGCACAGTTTCAAGATCTAAAGAACTTTGTTCTCAGTCTTTCCTTGAGTCCTCAAGGATTGGAGATACATTTCCATGGCAGTTGGTTCAGGGGTGGGAGTGGATGAGGACAGTTAAGTAGGAGTTTCTACTACTCTTACTTTCTGAGTGGGGCAAGGGTTGTGAGGGGCGAAGACAGTGCAACATTGGGTGGCATTATGTTTTGGTTGACAACATTTGAAACATCATCCTTCATGGATGCATTTAGCTTGTTTCATGGGAGTAAGTTTGGTTAACATGACTGCATTGATATCCATTGCATCAGGGTCCCCAGTCTAATAGGAGGGAGCAGGGAACAAAGGAACATGTTTTCCTCCTTTAAGCACAAGTATGTGCATTCTTTGAATATGGAATGTTTTGGCATGTTTGATCCAATCACTGATGGTGTCAGGAACAGTAGACATGGATAGGATCATAATTATGATTTTCTGATCTATCCCCAAGGAGAATCAATCAATGAGGGAGGTGGTGTCAGTAATTCTGGCTTTGGCAGTAAGGTTCTGGAAATCTGTGATATATTTCTGGAACCCATCATCATAGATTCCATCAGTGGTTTTGAACAAATTCTGTACTAACTTGTAAAGGTCTAGGCGGGTGGTGGCTTTGACATCATACAGGTAAAAAGTGGATTCAAAGTCTGCAGTAAGTTTGTCAAAGGTTTTCTTGTTAGCAGCTGTAGCAGCATTTGACATTTTGTCATATCACATTTCAGAGAAAGAGACTCCTCATTCCTTACTCATCTTGTTTAACATGGTCATGACCTTCATGTCATTGGTGGTGTATAACTGGGCATTGATAGTAAAGTAGGCCTTCATGGCTTTGATCCATCTCATAGCATCCCTAGGTTCTCCAGAAAAGTCAACCAGAAGGGGTGCCTTTAACTCAGCAGGTTTGGTGGATGTATCTGGAGTGGAAGCTTAGGATGAGGGTTGAGAGGGCAGCTGGGACAGGGGTGTGGTGGTCTTAAGTAGATGAGTGGTGGGATGCTGAGGTATTTGTCCAAGTGACAATACTATGCCATCAAAGGACTTCACAAGGGTACTGGGTTAGCAATGGTTGGGGTAAGTGTGAACAAGGGTTCCTTGTCAGAGTTACTGAGGGCTTAATACCCTCTGGGTTTTCTGAACATAATGGTGAATGAGATATCCTGCTCCTAGATAGAAGTGATATGAAGAAACACTTGATCTTTTGTTATGTTGGTTGTTTGTCTTTGGACGAATAATCAAGGATCTTCTCTAGTACTAAGGAAGATACTCACAAAGAGACACTGCATCCTTAATATGTAAAGTATTACCAGGTCAAGATACTGGATCTAGGTCAAGGTTACTAAGTCTGGGTCAAGAGGGCTAGTCACAACAACTAGGACACAAGACCAAGATATAATTCAAGAGATCAAGTGTAAGAAACTGTACATGGTAAGGTTGACAATATATATATGATGGGACATGTAACCAAAAAACACCAGAGAATATCAAAGAAAATATGTAATGAGAAATATGTAATTAGCATAAGAGAGCTAATTAGAGGAGGTAGAGTTCAGCACAAATGGAAGAGCATACAATATAAACAAAGCAAGTATGAGTCAAGCCCCTTTCAAGTGAAGAAGTCCAAAAAGAATGGCTTGGAATTAGAGCATAAGAAAATCAATAGAAAGTGGTCCTAATATCAAAAGGAAGTGGTCCTGCTTGTAAGATCAGATTTCCCAAATAGCAGTGGGGATTAAATAGGAAATGGTGATAAGTAATATGGAGGAAAAGAGGAGGCAGATCATAATGCAGTACACCCACCATGGACCATGCAAATGCATTATGTCATATCCATCTCTGACCCCTATTCCTCTCCCCCATTAACACCTCCACCCTGCTTCAAACCAACTCCAGTTCACCCCCACCCTAGGTCACAGGACTTCCCTTGGAGTTCATCTTCTCTATATCGGACCTCCGTCATACTGCTACTTGACCTTTGTTCCACATGCATCCCATCAATACCTTACTCCCTTCCAATCTCTGCTTCACATGTACTCTGTTCCTCATTCCTAACCATATGTAACTCCTGTCTCATCTCCTCTCCCCACATGTCCTCTTACTTATCTCATTCCTTATCATATACCTCTCCTATTCCAAACTCCAAACTCTGATCCAATTTCCTACTATATAACTCCTGTCATTACTGCCATGTAACCTCAGTACAAATATCAACAATAGTCACTCCTCCTTGCTCTCTTCCCTCCTTGCTCCTCAACTCCTCAACTTCTCCTACCCTGAACCTCTGCTCCTCTGAAATTGGGACAAATGAGTCTAGGCAAGGGCACAACACATAAGTTCTATGTCAAGTCTCATAAGTAACCCCTATCCATATCTCTGTCAGAACTCCAGTCTGTCCTACACTCACCTACCTCTATCCCTCTTAGTTCTGTCCAGGCTTCCCACAGACTTGAATGTGGAGGAACCAGACTTGACACATTGACACATTATGCACTACAATCTTTTCAACTGTACCTCACTCCCATGGCAATCAAATCACATGACCCTAAGTGATTTCTAAATGCCAAGAGCAAGTACTTTTATCCATCCTACAAGCATTTTACTGATTTATTCTTGCTCTCCTACAATTTTCCAATCTCTCCAAAATGGCTCAACATTGAAACACTTTTTTGAGCCACTGTATATACAGTGGGCAACAAAACTGTTCCAATAACTAACTCTAATGCAGTGTGTGAAGCACACTACAAGCACATGTGGGAAGTTCACTTAGTATTGGTGTGACCAAACAAAGCATACATTCATGGCTACAAACCAACCCTTGGATCATATGATTTGGTCCAGTGGGTGTGGCAATATAACCATTTTAAATCACTCATGTCATTGGAACAGTTTTGTTGCTGTTATTAGGGGTATTGCAAATTAGTATAAAGTGTATCCTTTTTTGGCTTTGATGACCTCCTGAACCCTTTTAGGCATGCTCTCAATTAATCTCTAACACTCCTCAACCTCAATCTTGTACCACTCTTTCTAAATCCTCTCCCAAAGTTCCAATATCCCCTTGGCTGACTTAGAATACTCTGCTAGCCTTCTTTTGAGGAGAAACCATAGATGTTCTATGGGGTTAAGGTCTGGGAACTGAACAGGCCATATCATGACCTTAAATCCATACTCTTTCAACCACTCCTTGGCCCTCCTACTGGTATGTTTGGGATCATTATCCTGCTGAAAAATAATGTCCTCTGGGGTAAGTTCATAATCCACCAGGGTTTGTTGGAGTTCATCTTCCAAAATCTGTACATAGAGATTAGCATCCATCTTACCATCAATCTTGAAAGCCATTCCAACTCCATCCTAAGTCATGCAGCCTCATATCATCACTGATCCTCCTTCAAACTTGACTGTACCCTCCATAAATCTATCACTGAGGTTCTCTCCTGCCTTTTTCCATGCCCACTTCCTACCATCTGATCCAATGCAATTAATCTTGGTCTCATCTGACCATATAACACACTTCCAATCATCCATAATCCAGTCCTAATGGATCAAAGCAAAATCCAACCTTTCCCTCCTATAACACTTGGAAAAAAGAGGTGTTTCTGCTTTATCACAGCCTTCATACCAGCTTTCTTCAAGTGATGACAGATGGTCTGGGAAGAGATGGAATGGTTCTTGACATCCTGAAGAGTCTTGGTAATCTGGACAACATTTTCAGCCTTTCCAGTACCAAGAAGTCAAATGACATGTTGCATATCAGTGGGGGAAATGATGGATGGACAACTACCAGTGGCTTTGGGAAGGTTGGGACAGTGTTCAGTGTGAATGCAACTGATGGTGAAGTTACTGAATCCAGTAGAAACAGAGATCTGACAAGTTGTTTGACCCAATTTCAAGAAAGCAACAACTTAATTGATTTGATCAGCGGAAAGGGATCTCATGATGAAAGAAGTGATAAAAGTGATGGTGTTTGACTGTATTTACATCATGTTGAACTGTTTATACATCACATGACTCAATGCTGACATAATATCTGCAACATATGAGTTCCACATTTCAATATACAGTAACAGCAACAAAACTGTTTCAATGACTGTTATGATTTTCCTTTCCTTCCTCATACTTGCTTTGCTTTTGTCTTCCTTGTATTACTAATTCTAATCCCACTTGGGATATAGGATCCCACCCTCCTACTGGAAGCTCATACTTATGATACAACTTCACAACCACTAATTCTCATTGGCCCTCCAGATCATATAATACCACTTCTGATTTCTGATTGGCTTCCATGTGTCATATGATTTCCTATTTCCCTTTCTTGTCTTGGTCCGTGTGACGGATCGTGTACTACTTAAAGGATGTGACCACTACCTCTGTTCCTTATGCTAGTCCTCTTGAGTTACTAGCTTCTACTCTGTATCTGGTTACACTCAGTCACAATCTACTCTTCATGATCTTGACCTTGCCATTGTTACATCATGAGATGTATACTACCTTCCAAAGGCTAAGAGGACATAAGCTTCTCCAAGGAAGAGAGTCTCAGTGTTTACTTCACTATTCAATGAAACGACGTGGATGACAAGGATTGCATCAAGGAGATAATTCCCTGCCACCAGAGTGACGATTTGAATGATCGTTTGTGTGTCTGACACTAGAGTGTCAACGAGCCCAGTGAACACCAAAGACAGTGCTTCAGGTGAGACATTGCTTACTTGTGTAAGTCGACCAAGAAAGTCTTTAGACTGAATAGCTGGGCTACTCAGGACATGATGAGGTCAATGATACAAGCGTAGATTGTGAGCAGTAGACGAGGTTACAAAAGGAAGCTAGTACTACGAGAGGACTAGTGTGAGGGTCAAGGGTAATGAGAATGTGGTTTAAGTAACACTGGGCTTGGCACACAGACCACAACAGGAAAAGGAAAAGAGACTGGAAAGGAAAAGTCAAGAAAGGAAACGTAGAAACCGTATGATCTGACAAGCCAATGGAAATCAAGGGTTGAGAAGTCGTACCATAAGTATGAGCTTCCAATAGGAATGTGGGATCCTATGTCCTAAGCAGGACTAGGATTAGTAATACAAGGTGGACGAAGTCAAGGCAGAATGTAAGTCAAGTACAAGAAAAAGGGAAAATCATAATAGCAGTGTCCTAAGTAGCCTTTGCTGCTTAGTCTAAAGACTTCCTTGGTCGACTTACAAAAGTAAGCGACACCTCTACTGAAGCCCTGCCTTCAGTATTCATAGAACTCGTCGACACTCTCATACTCAATGCTCATACAATCACTGGAATCATTACTCGGGCTGTAGGGGATTATCTCCTCGACACCATCCTTGTAATCCACATAGTCCCCCTCAACAGAGACTTAAACATGGAAATCACCCTTCTTGGGGAAGCCTACGTCCTCCTTGCTTTTAGAAGATAGTATACGCCTCGTGGTGTAACAATGACATGAGTGATTTAAAATGGTTATATTTCCACACCCACTGGACCAAATCACATGATCCAAGGATCAGTTTGTAGCCATGAATGCATGCTCTGTTTGGTCACACCAATACTAAGCAAAATTCCCACATGTGCTTGCAGTGCACAAAGGTTAGTTATTGGAACAGTTTTGTTGCCCACTGTATATCACACATCAAGGTTTTTTTTCCAAATGGCTTATGGGGTGTTTTAAGGCTGCAGAGATTTGTATTTCATGTACAGTAGAGTATCTCATAATGCAAAAAAAAATCTCATGATGCATACTAGTCATTTTAGCTGAAAGTGTACAAAATCCTAGTTATGCATTATGACATCCTCCCCATGCATTATGAGATACTCTACTGTATTGTTTGATGTAATGACACGTGATATGTCTACTTCTCTATCTACAATATACAATGTACCTTGTTTCTGAGATTCCAACAAGTGGTTGACGATGGCATCATCGACACGAGCGTGACATTGGCAGGGTGACGCGCGTGACAGCACTTATCGGGGTAGTTTTATAAATCTGTAACCTCTGTGATTACTACAGGTACAGTACGGGTACTTGAAGGAGCCCCCGCCAACAGTTGTAATGCCAACTAATGCCATCGTTAGCCAGCAACTACTATTCTCCGGTAAGGTTTAACTTGCACTCGCACAACTACATGCTCACACTGGGTCGTTGTTGTCAGGTGCTCTGTCTGGATTCGCCTCCGCAATATTGCTTCAGCCTTGTAAGGAGAACATTTCGCAACCGTTTCAAATTTTGATTCACTATACACCGCAAACAGTAGACCTGCTGAAAACACGTGTCCAGCAAGGTGATTCTGTACCTGGCTTTCCGTAAGAGAACCGGGTACTCCTTGCCCTTTCATCTCTGATCCTTACTGTACGTACCAAAGGAATACGACTGTCATCTGGCAAACCGCACATGACATTGTCAAGCGAGATGGGATTATAGGATTGTGGCGGGGCACGAGTGCTTCGCTCGTTCGGTAGGCCAACACACCTATCTTTCATTACCCTGAAGGCCGATCTCAGGAAGAAATGTACCGGGAGTAGCTCTCTACTTTACCGCCTTGACTCACCTACGCACTGTGATGGCACTCTCTCCGCGCTTTTCAGTCCCGATGGTTTCGAAGGAAGAGGGTAGGACGAGCGTCTTACCGAAACTCACGAACCAGGGTAACCTACTCGCCGGTGCGAGTGCAAGGATTGCAGTGGGCTTCCTACTGAATCCAATCTCGGTTCTGAAAGCACGGTTTGAGGCATGCTGTACTACCCATTTAGTTCTGCACATAACTAACTACTTACAGAGCGGACATTTCGCATACCGAAGTTTCACTGGATCTCTTATCTCCATTGTTCGTGCTGGGCCAAAAGAGTTAATGCGTGGTTTCGTGGCGTCTTCTCTCCGGGATGCGCCATATGCTGGATTGTTTGTCCTACTCTATGAACTGATCAAGCAGGAGTCGAGCAAGTTCACACTTCCCAGCTTTTACTAGACGTGTCTGAGTCACCTTCGACAGCTTATCTTGTACCAAGCGCGTATGCCACAGGCATACATACCTTTTCTGCGGCTGCCGCAGGCGGCATTGCAACGATGGTTACCCATCCTTTCGATGTTATCAAGGTACTCATACAACACGGAATGTGCAACTCGATGTTAAAAGATGTTAGACCAAAATGCAGGTCCGCTCCGAGCACCAGTATCATGGCTTGATGTCTACCACGACTAGAATATGGGGGGTACGTCTCTGTCCGGATATCTTGCGGCAGACAGCCCTCATAATCCTTTACAGCAACGAGGCATCGCGGGTTTCTTTGATGGAGCTGCTCTCCGCATGTCACGCAAGATTCTAAGTTCTATGATTGGGTGGGCAGTATTTGAGGGCATTCTTCTCCTTGTGCAAACATCATGACATTATTGTTCCCGACCAACCACAATTGCAACTATGAGTATTGCTTTTGGATGAACTTCGCAATCGTCTGCAGTTGAATATTCGATGTCCCTTCGTAGATAGCCCCCTGCAACACCGGCCAGTGATTTGATTGAGCGTACCACAACATGTCGAGCGATACCACTCACTATCTTGGAATCTCGCCAAAATTTCTCAATTCCAGTCTCTCGAGTGAATCCAAAACCTCCCGCCCACTCGATAGCCTGACCAGAGACTCGCTGGGCAATAACACTTGCCCAGTATTTAGCCATTGCAGCCTCCTTGGTGAAAGTCTTGCCTTCCTCTTTCCTCCGAGCAGCATTGTAAGTCAATAAACGAGCCGACTCTATCTCTACTGCGGCTTCGGCGATTTGGAATGCCATACCCTGGAAAGTACCTACAGGCTGGCCGAATTGAGTACGTTGGTATGTGTAGGGTACAGCCTTGTCGAAGGCGCCTTGAGCAAGCCCAAGCATTTGAGCCGCGATGCCTATCCGACCTGTGGACATAATCCGTTCGGGAGATGTCGGGTGAACGAAACAAATAAAGATATACCCTCGTTCAGGATTTCGATCGCGATTTTGTAACCTTTGCCTTCTCCCCCTATGACATTCTCCGCAGGTATGCGTAGATCATCAAAGTTGAGTGTACACGTTGAGGAAGCACGGATGCCGAGCTTCTCCTCCTTCTTCGCTATTTTGATGCCCATGTCTTTGGTTGCAATGAAGCAAGTGATGCCCTTGTATCCTTTACTGGGATCAACCTAGAACGAATGTTAAACCACACACACTAGAAATCGCTACCATGCCCTTACATTGGCGAATATAAGGAAGATCTCCGCTTCATAAGAGTTTGTGATCCACATCTTGGAACCATTGATAATCCAGTGGTCTCCGTCTTGCTTTGCGCGAGTCTGCAGTGCAAATGCATCCGATCCTGAGGCTGGTTCGGACAGGCAGAAAGACCCGAGCTGCAGCAGAATTTTTAGCGACAAATATCCTACGAACCTGAAGCCATGCACCTTGGACTGAGAGAGTTGCGGAAGCCATTTATCTTGCTGTTCCTTGGTTCCATATTGCCGCAAGATGGTATTCACTAAGGTATTGTGGACATCGCACATAACCGACACAGAGGGATCAACTTTGGCAAGTTCCTCAATCGCTATTATAGCCGACACGAACGAAGACTCAGCACCGCCGTGAGCAACGCTTGTTTCGATTCCCATGAGCTATTTTGTTGACAAATCAACGAAGGTTCAGAGAGGCAGTAATACGGGGACGACATACCCCTTGCTCGAAAAGCCCTTTGACAATCTCTGAGTCCATGGTTTCCTTCTCATCCATTTCACGGACTTTGGGCACAACGACTTCGTTAGCGAATCGCTTCACTAGATGTATTGCTGAGTGCTCAGTCAGACAAGGAGGGTATAGTGGGTACCGGACTCTCTGAGCATCTCTTCTTCTTCTGTGAACGTATCAAGTGAATTCAGAGCGAAGCTCTCTGTGGAGCGTACACACGAGACCGCGAAACCTCTGGAATACAATGATAGCTTTAGAGAAGGAAACGAAACTTGGCTATGATTGGCAAACCTGGTACTGCGCAAGGCCACAGCCTGAACCCTGAAGGCCCTCGAACGAACGGCGGTGCGCAGCATGACAAAGGTGGACTGAACGGAGGAAGCAATGGCTGGCTTATAGGTGAGCTCGACAATCACATGACCTGCACGATCACCGGATCTCTCTTAAAGGCCTTGTCCTCCGAGTCCTCAGTCTTTTCTCCCCGAGTCGCATCCTACACGACGCTGGGTAACGTTCGCGTGCTATATCGTTTTCCACGTCTCGCTTTTCGACCATTTCAAAGTTTAAAACAATATTTGCTATCATGTCCATTCACGGGAACGTCTACATAGATCGGGGGAATCCCTGCACTGGGTGTATACAGTATCCCAAGGCGATCGTACTTGATAGAGCGAAAACAGTTGTTAATCCGCAATTAGAAGAGCTGAAAACATAAGACGACGGAGTGCCTGAACAAAACAGCAAAATGGAATTGATAGAGGTCATGAAAGAGCGTAAAGCATCGAATGTAGTCGCGCCCATAATTCCCCGCTTCGACAAGTCATCCGTTTCATGCAGTTGAATCCCCAGCCTTTCCATTTTCCCCGGACCCACGGGCTTCGCCATTAGTACCCCGTCCCTTGCCAGTGAGACCAGCGGCTGCAAACCCTCGTGCGACGAAGCCTCCTCCACGACCACCGCGGCCTCTGGGGCCGCCTCGTGCTCCACCTCGGTCCTCCTTGTCTGTTGCGATTTTGACTTCGACTAGAGAGTCGTTGATTTTCTACAACGCGAACGTCAAAGGCTTGAGAGTGAATGATGACGATCAGCGCACTACCTCGTTATTTTTCTCTAGGCCACCCTTCATGGTCTCGTCGTCGCCAAACTCGACATATGCTATTTTCTGGCTCCGTCCTTGTTGAGTGTGTGGGTATGTAACGCGCGCGATCTATAACATGTGGTGAACAATTGATCCATCGTTGTTCGGATGTTTCACGTACGCCTGACTGTTCCCCACCGAAAAATTCGCGCAACTCCGCTTCGCTTGCAGGTGCCTGGAGACGAACGAACAAGGTCCACGATTGTTTGTAGGCACGTCTTGAAGTTGGAGTGCGTGTGCCAGCACTATCTGTTGTCGGTGACTTGAGACCAGCCTCCGGAACATCAGGCGTGGGGGCCTTTGCAACTTCGTCAGAAGCTGGAGTTTCGTTGCCTGACTTGGGCTGAGTCGCCGGCGGTTCAACAGGAGATGCGTTAGTGTCAGCCATCTCCTCTGCAGAATCCTTCTCCTTCGCCTCCCGTTCCGCACGATCCTTTTTCTCTTTCTTCTCCCTCCTTTTCTGCTTGTCCTTCTCCGAGGTAGTTCCTGTCGGTGTGCCATTCGTCCTGGTTTGAGGAGGGCTTGAGGTACCCTCCTTCGGTGTAGCCGAGACAACCGGAGACGTTGCAGCGAGTGGTGACTTGACTTCCTTTGGCATGGGCGAAGCGGGCTTCTCTGTAGATACTGGGGTTGAACCTTTTGTTAGTAAGTTCCCGCCAGCGTTTGGCAACGAAGAACTTGTCGAATTAGGGGTGTGTGCGACGGTACCGGGAGTAGCTGTGCGACGGTATGCGTAATTGAAGCCTGCAAGACGTCAGTGCGGGACGTCAGCTCGACGAATCACTGACCTTGACTCTTGAGCTCGGCACTGATCCTACCTTCCTTGATGTCTAAGACAAGGGAACCGAAGGCAGCGTCACAGAGATTCCAATTCCAACAATTCTTCCAGGCAGGCTCCTCACCCGTAGCTGTAGGGGGCGCACCAGTCTGCGCTTGGGGCTGAGGAATGCGCTCGATGACGGACAAAGCCTTGTCTAGGAGGATCCGCTGGTGCTCATCGATGACATTATCGACCTGACTCTTGACGCTGTCCCAGACTTTGTCAAAGCCCTCCTTGCCTACAAGCAACTTGTGACGGAACCCTTCGAAATCACCTTGCACGCTGAACTCGTTATAGGAGCTGGCATATCGAAAGTGGAGACCGGCAGAAATGGTGAGATCAGCCTTGAGGACAAGAGCGAGTTGAGAAATGATTCCCTCTCTGCCTGGGCTTGCATGTGTGACGAGGAGACGCGTCTCTGATGGATCGAACACCCGTTGTGCGGTGTCGACGAGCTCGCCAATCTGGAGGGCCGTTGTCCACATGGTACCCTGACCACCGGCGATGGTGGCATTTCCGTCTCCGTTATCGAACATTTTGTGTGGTACGAGAGCACCGCCCAACCCGAGAAGTCGCAATTTAACACCACCTACATCGAGGCAACGCGTCGTGGCTTCGTCCAACACGTGCAAGTTATCGATGGCATAGGCACCGGTGCGAATTTTTTCTAGAATGATAACATCTTCGCAAGCACCCCAAACAGTGAACACGGGGATTTGCAGCTTGATTTGGCCGGAGAGCAGGAGAGGAAATTCGGATATGAGGGAGATGTCTACAGTGGACCGGATAGTGGCGGGGGTATTATCCGGGGATAGGAGATGGTTGCGCTGAGCGGTAGCAATGAGGGGGGAATACATTGTGAGGTGGCGGAGAGTGCGGTCATTGATTCTCTCTAGACTGCTGCTCTCTGGGCAGGAGAGACGCGTCAGAGGAGAGCAAAATTGGGAGGGAAGTTGGGTATGCGGATCACTGACCAAAGAAACCGAAATCACCGGTGTGTATGACTGCTTTTGCGTTGGCTTCGCGCGCGAGATCATTGAGGGCGGAAAGCCGGCCACGGATGTCTGCGATGCAGAGAATGCGTCCATGGACGGTGTCGAGCAGTTTCGTCTGAGTGTTGACCTGATTTAGGTGGGCCCGTGGATGGGGAGATGCTGCAGGACGGGTCGAAGTCGAGGCGGGGCGGGATGTGGGCTGCATACTTTTCGACGAGGATTTACAAAGGCGGGCTCGCAGTGAACGGCGTGTGGCACATGCATTCGCCCATCCTTCACTTGGCTAACTAATATTAAGTAATTAGATATCTCCCCTTTTGGACTCATCCGCGAAAATAAATATATTTCCTCATTCACAACGGCGACGACGTCGGCGGCGATGAGCTCGTGAAAGACGCGGAGTGAACGCACACGGACTGCCCCTGCACATCGCCCCGACCGTCTGCGGGTCAACCCATCGCCGTAGTGGAACAACCCGCACCCACCGACACGTCCCATCTCGCCTACCTACCTCGCATCCGTCTGCATGGCCCAGAAACACGACAATCACGCTGCTGCGCATCCATCCGCGCCGCCTGCTCATGTCTTGACTCCGGTGACCCCCTCGGACAGACTGCTTTCCTCCCTCATCTCCCTGCCATCCAATGCTCGAATAGCTTATGTCACTTTTGTTCCCCCTCCCGATGGTAGCCCTCCCTACGACGTACTCGAGTTTGGTCGCAGACAACTAGTTTCGCGGAATGACTCCCTAACTCTTCTGGAATCGATATTACCCCATGCCCACATCGACGGCACGTCTGCCGCGCTTCACGCTTTCATGTTTACATCCCTTGATCGTTCCGATGCCTGTCTTTCTGCATTGGAAGCGATATCATTGGATGGTCTCGTTGGTAAGTGCTTCCCAGATCCCAATTACTCCCCGTGGTGCATCCATATTTTCCCATCCCCAGTAACTCATATTGCTCCCAGTTTCAGAGGCCTCGCTCTTCGATCCCCAAGGCCTCTATCCTTGTTCATTCGAATGCGCTGCGCTGCCATCTCCTTGTCCTCTTTGTCTCGACCCAAAATGCTCTCCAACCAGCGATCGAGATTTCTCAGCAGCCAACCTCCTACCGCGCAAACCCCTCCGTATAATATACTCTCGCTTCATAAACGCTCTTCGGAACCGAATCATTGACGACATCACCAAGGATGTAGTTGGCGGACGTTCAGCTCACCGGTTGATGGATGGATTCTTACTTACTTCCTCGCCCATCTCGAATGAATGGGCAGCCGACTGGCTGAAAGGGGCGAAGCTCAGGTAATGCTCAAGTTTCGAAACACTACCTGATACTGACTCCTTCAGGCCACTTGTACATTGCCAGCTCGAGATGCACCTCAGTACATCGAGATTGGAGGTATACTCACACTTCAGGCCGACCGACCTGCTTCCACTTGATTTCAGCCACCCATTGACTGCCGGCACACCGATAACACTTCTACCTTTTGGAGTTCCATCGTACTATTTGTCGACATACAACGGCCCTACTTCAGGAATAACCTCCCAGTTCGAACAGTCGCTTGCTGGACTAGGTGCGGGTGAATGGAGATCATCCTTCTCCACATCGCATCCCGAGAGACAGAACACTTTTCGTTCAGGTGCTCCTAATTGTACCAGTCCAACCTATGTTATCGCATGGATATCTGTGCAAAACAAACAGGGTGAAGACAAGGGGATGACCATCATCTGGCCATTGCAACTTTGTCTTGCATTCACAGCGTCTTCCCAGTCTGCTCATGCTCGGCGGCCTCTTCCTCACCTACCGAATCTATCACCTCAGCTTCAACCATCGCCACCTCCACCCCTGCCGCCCTCCGTCGCGCTCGCCTTGTCCTCATCCAATGAAACAGATACCCCCCCTGTGCCT
>JBBPOB010000348.1:0-18488 GCA_038091275.1 Tylopilus subfusipes | reverse complement strand
GCAGGTGTCAGGGCTATTTATGACCCTGCAAGGGTTAGAGCTGATACATTTTAGTTCTTTTGCAAATGTTAAGTCTTTCCAAAATGCTCCAACATTGGAACACTTATTTGAGCCACTGTATGTCACTTGAGGTGTTGGAATGACACAAAGGGGAAGCAACAACAACAAGGAGGTAATGAGTCAAAATACAAATACTGGAATACCATTCCTAGTACACAGCAAGAACAGCCTAATAGTTCTGAGATAGAACATACTACACAAACTAGACAATCACCTTTATCACTCTCTAATGATCCTCACACAGTCTTGTCTAAAATGCTAGATGAATCATTGGGATTAATGAATGGTGAAGTACTTGCTAACTTGTGAGTCCTGAGTTCACTACTAATCAATCAGCTTAAATCCAAGATGGTAAGCACCACAGCACTCCCACAAGTAGCATCACACCATGCTCATGTTGTACCACAAAGGGGAGAGAAAGAGAGTGTATCAGAATGGGAATATTCCAACTAGTGCAGGGACAAGAAGGGATGTAATCTCATATGAGAGACTCATGAGATGTCTTCTAAGATAGTAGTTGATAGTCAAGTGTGAAGTGAAAAAGATAGAGATATCTTGTATAGTAGAAGGCTTGGTGAGAGGAAAGAACTGGAAGTGTATTCCATTAGGTTAGAAGGTAGAGTAGTAAGGCTCTTCTTAAGTAGTGTACAGGTATTGTTTGTACCTGTGTACTGTATAGTACCTATAAGAGGTATCTATGAAGTGGAACAATGATAGCAATAATAGTGTTCAATAGGATCACTATCTCTTACCCTATATCAACAGAGATAAGAAGTCTTATCTGGGAGTAATATGAAATAGTGATAAGTGATAAGTGATAAACAGATAAGCGGATAAGGAGATAAGAAATGATGTTATCATGATGTTATGATCTAGACTCAACTAGAATCAGACTCATGTAATCTGCTCTAGATGCATGGTCTCTTTAGAAGAAGTCTGAAGGTTTGAATACCATGATCTTCTCAATAGAGTGCACCATTAATCCAGGTAATAGCAACTTATGGTGATCATGACATTACAGCTATCATTGACTCAGGTAGTGAAGTAAACTTACTAAGAAAGGATATATGGAAGCAATGCTTCACAGGAGTCCCAGCTAATACTAGCAAATCCATAGTATTGACTAATGCTAGTGGAGGGAAGACTACACTGACTGTGTACATAAAGGAGCTGGAACTACAGATATGTGGGGTGGTGACAAAGGGCAACTTCTGGCTAGCTGAGACAATGCCATCTATGATCCTATTGGGCCAGGAATGGCAGCACATGAACCTCACATCAATCGAGGAATGTCTAGATGGAACTTTTCTCATGTACCAGCATGTGAATGGAGAGAATGGCCCCACCCTAGAGACCCTATTGCAACCACACCAGGACATCAGTACCACCTCTAAGCCAAGCGTCAAATCCATGGGATTGTACCACAGGCCCAGTGCCACCAGTTACTATACAAGTGTGACACCAGCTCCCATGCTGTTAGATCCTGAGTGTGAGTTGACCAAAAGTGATTTGCCTGGTGTCAACACTAATCCTACTGTAGATACTACCATTAATAGGTATATGAGCCTGGAAGATGTATTTAAGGGACCCATAATCAACTACAATGACTGGGAAACAATGAGCACTATTCCCCATTACATGAAACTTACTCCACTATGTTCCAGCCTGATCCAGACATACCAATTCCCAGGGCCAAGGTGCCAGAATGCCGAGACTGTTCTAATGTGTGTGTGGCAGCCTTGCCCACACTGATCAATGCCTCATTTGGCAATTGCTCTGCAGATTACCTCATTTTAAACTCCACACAATTTGCTTCAATTTGACATGACATCGCTAATGTCAAAGATCCCCACTATCTTGCTTACATCATCCCTGTCAAATTACCTCCAGCTGATAGCCTGGAGGTAAAGTCTATCACACTCCCTACCTTCCCTCTGCCAGCTAACACTTGGCTCATTATTTCACCTGTCCCATTTGCCCTCTATGAGTGGAAGAACTATCTAAATAACCCCTCCCCCTTCATACACAATTGCTACCAGCTATATGAAATCCAGGCTCACCTTCACCTTTCCCAATCCTTGACATCACCCTCATTGATGAGAATGGAAGGTGATTGACATTACTGGCTCCACCCTCACCTGCCTTCATCCAATGTGGTAATGAGGACCTAAAGCACAAGGCCCAGCACAAGGATAATCAGACCAATCACATCAAGGACCTGGAGAGAGAACATGAGGCCTATCATAAGGCCAGCTGGATTGGAAAGGATGGTACATGGCATCATCCTAATCCTCCCTTTGAATCTAATTGTTACGTCATTGGACGTATACTACCTCTAAAGACGAGGACTAGATAGGCCTGCCCGAGGAGGGTGGTTTCTGTGTTTAAGTCCCCGTTAAGGGAGACTAGGTTGATGACTAGGAAGGCGTCGAGTAGACTGTCCTCGATACCTCGAGCTGCAATTCGAGTGATTGCTTGGGCGTCGCTCAACAACAAGTCGACAAGACTAGTGAACCCCGAAGACAGAGCTTCAGTTAGGACGTCGCTTACAATTGTAAGTCGACCAAGGAAGTCTTTAGACTAAGTCAACCAAAGTTGCTTAGGACACGACAAGGTCAAGTTACAAAGAAGGTTGTAGATTCGAGTGTGACTGAGTACAGGGTAGAGGCTAGTAGCTCTAAGAGAACTAGCGTAGGGAACAAGGGTACTGGTCGTAGGGTTTAAATAGCGGTAGGTTCGGCGCACGGACCAAGATGAAAGAGGAAATCAAGAAGTCGTATCATGTACGAAAGCCAATCGAAAATCAAGGTTACATCGTACGATTCAAGGAGCCAATGACAAAAGAATGAATGAAAAGTCGTACCATTTGTACAACTCTCCAATGGGATGGTGAGACCTTGTATTCAAAAGAGGACCAGGGTTAGTAATACATGTCAGAGAAAGTCAAGGTAGCAAAGCATAGTACAAGGCAAGAAAGAGAAATCGTAACACTAATGAATTGAATATACTCTTAGCTACTAAGCTAAATACCTATGACATCATCACCCAAAGGCTCTGTGGCCCCCCTTTTTCCAGGGAGATACACATCAAGAAATCTCACATCCCAGAATCACTACCACCAAGTCTGTCCTCCCTCTGTCCTCTGTCCTCCATCTTCAGAGATGACAACGAAAGAAAAGCTAAGGTAGACAAATTAACAAAAACTAGCTCAACAAGTAATGATGAGTTGGATTATCAGCAACTGCCCCTCAGTATGTTCCCCATACTACTCCAACCATGGAACTACTCATTACAGAGCAATACTATGAACTGCCCTATGATCCAACCATGGTGTGGACTTGTAGAAGTACACTGTAGGATATGAGTAAGGTATAGAGAATGTGCATAAATGTATCTCACCTCAGTACTGGATGGAGTCTGAGTCTAAGATGTAGATACATGTCGAAACAAAGTATATCTACATGCTTATGTAATGTGGATCTAACCGAGTCTGTTTGTACCACAGTTTGTACTAATATAATACAACACTCCCCCTCAAATGGAAGGGTGTAGACCAAGTTCTTGTGTGAAATGCTTAGCTTTAATGCTCAGCAAAGCTTTGGTAAGAGTATCAGTGACCATGTTGTTTGTAGAACAATAGAGAAAGTGAATGGAACTGTCTTCAACAGTAAAATGAATAAAATGATAATGAATGTCAATGTGTTTCATACATGCATGATAACTGCTGTCTTGGGTCAATGCAATGGCAGCTTGATTGTCTCCATAAAGAGTCATCAGATGCATGAGTGGTTGGAATATCTTGCCAATGAGTTGTCAAAGCCAAAGAGCTTCTTTCACAGTGTGGGTAGCAGTGACATACTCAGATTCTGCTGTAGAGAGCATAATGAGCTCCTGTTTCTTCAAGCCCCAGAGAATCACTGAGAAAGGTGAATCTGGTTATAGTGCATTGATGTTCCTGGGTAGCTCCATCAGCGTCAACATATCCAACAAGACCTCTCATCTGAGTTCTGAAGGTGAGCACAAGTGATTTTGTGCCAATTAGATACCAGTATATTCATTTCACTGCCTTCCAGTGCTCCAAACTGGGGTTGGCATTGAACTGGGATATAAAGGACATTGCAAAAGCGATATCCAGTTGAGTTCTGGTAGCAAAATGGATAAGAGATCCGACAGCTTGATGGTATGGGATGTTGCACATGCATGCAATCTTGCTTGTGGTCTTTGGAGATTGTTTTTCTGACAGCTGGACATGAGGATCAAGTGGGATGGCAACCAGTTTCATGTCAATGAAATTGTACTTTGCTAGAATATTGTTGATGTACAGTTCCTACAACAAAGAAATGGTATGGGCTTGACAATCCCATGTTACCTTCATTCCCAGGAGCCAATTGATTGGTTTGAGATCTGTAATCCGGAACCACAAACCAATTTCCTCCTTGAACATCTTGATGAGAGGTGGTGAATCTCCAGTTATCATATAGTCATTGACATGCAATGTGAGAATCAAGATATGTTTGGCAATATTTGCAATGAACACTCCCTAGTCAGCCTCCATACATGTGAAACCTAAATCAGCCAAAGTGCTGCTCAAATGTCAATACCGTTTGAGTGCGCCTTGTTTAGATCCATAGAGTGTGATGCAGAGTTGGGTGACAAGGTCGTGGCCTTGTTTATTGAAGCCTGGGGGTAGCTCCATAAAGATGATTTCATCATCGTTGAGTTTACCATTGAGAAACGTGCTGTGAAAGTCAAAGATGTCAATATCAATATCCCAGTCCTGTTGTGCTGCGATGGCTAAGATCAAATGGAGCAAGGCAAGTCAAGCAACAGGTGCATAGGTTTCGTCATAGTCCATGCCATACTGTTGGGTAAAGCTGTGTGCCACAAGGCAAGCCTTGTACTTGTCAATTTCACCTGCTGTGTTCTTTTTGATCTTGAATACCCACTTGCAGTTCATAACATTGGTGTTCTTGGGACATTTGACCACATTCCACATATGGGCATCTGCCAAACTTTTCAACTTGGCATTGATTGTGTCCTCCCATTTAGGCCAGTCCAGTTCCATTTTCGCCTCATCAACCGTTGTTGGTTCTAGGCCTTCAGCTTCTGTATTTCCAGCCAGCAGCACAAATACTGTGTTTGTGTCATTCAGCTCCCACACCGTTGAGGTGTGCTCATCTGAGTCATCTCTCCCATGATCTTCAGCTGCTATATTGACTGTTTGGATCCCTCTGGGCAACAGTGGGTCACCTTCTTGTCTGTTGTGAGTCCCTTTGCCACTTCATAGCATCCAGATATATGCTGATTCAGTCTGCATATGAGGTGAATGATGTATTCCAATGGGTAGGTTTTTGAAGTTGGAACTGAGGTGATCCAGCAGTTTGAGCTTATCAGATGGTGGAGCTTTGGTCACAATAATCATTGGGATTGAAGCAGGTGCATTTGCAGATTTAGTGGATTTGAGCTGATCACTATTTTCTGCAGTGACACTCTTGAGTCAGCTAGAGACCATACCATCATCCTTTTGGAAGGTGATGTTGTGCTCGACAACAACAGCTTTCCAAGCAGGCAAGTAAATTTGGTGTGCCATTGATTCTGAATCATAACTGACCCAGTAATCTTTTTTAGCATGGTCATCCAGCTTTGACCCAGTATGATCTAAGGTCCAGCACTTGGTGCCCCAAACCAGCAAATCCCTGAGGTGAGGCTTCTTCCCATATAACATTTCATATGGGGTCTTGCTGTCTAATACTTGAGTAGCTGACCTGTTTCACATATAAAATGGTGTGCACATGTTCAACAAGAGTCCAGTTAAGCCATTCCACTATGCCATTATGCTCAGACATATCATGTGTGGTGAGCTTCATTCTGTCCCATTGCATTTCAAATGACAAGAGAATTTGTCAGACAGATACTCCCCCTCTCAATTAGAATGAAGGCACTTGATAGATGCACCATTGACCTGCACAAAAATCATAACATGCTGAGTCATGTACATATCCTATGACCAAGCCCTTCTGGCTATAAATAGCCAATACCATATGCTATCATCCCTCCAAGTTTCATTTGATCACCATCATCTGTTCCTAAGATATTCACAAATCTTTGAGAACCACTCCAGAATGACTACTAGTATTATGATCACTAATTAGACTAGCAATTTTTATGTAGTAGGCACAGATCACATGCTCTCAGGTCAGCTGACTGTATAGCCACTAAAGCACTGACCCTTGCCTTACCTAGAGTGCTGACATAATTGCCACTCAGGCATGGCATTGGACGAATAAGTGCATATCATTTCCATGGACCCTTAATAAGACCAGATTTGTCTTGGCCCAAAAGAAGTCAGATTAAATCTAAGGTTTAGATCTCAAGTTCAAGGTTATACACGGCCCCATCAGAGCTATGCAATGATGACTCTGAGCACTGCCCAGCATAGCCCACTAAGGCTATGCCTGTCAATGTTGACATGAGAACCATTCCCATCATCAATAAATGGCATTATTAGCTCAGCATTGCCTCTGTGATTCCCATGCCTACACAGCCTCCTGTAAAGTAGCATAAAAGGAGGGCTGATGCGCTGATAAGATAAGATAAGACCCCCCCTCAGAGCGGAGATTAGATCTTCACTAAGGATTAGATAATAACACTTATACTAGTCCACCCTTGTGTATGCTATTCCCCATCTTTGGCCTAGCACTAAAGCAGAAAGCTAGTACTAAAGAGGAAGGCTTACTAATCAGGCACTTACATGATTATATAAGCTACACTTACTGGATAGCCACTCCAGCAGAAGGGCAATTGTAACCTAAATAAATCTAATCTAGGAATATCTAGTAACTGTTAATGCACACTAGTGCAAATCAGCACTCCAGTTTCCCAATAAAGAGGTTTATTACTAAGCTCTATTGAGTGTGAACTGAGTGAACCTTAAGCGAACTTTCCCACACTTCTCCCCTCCACATTTGATAACTAACTCTCACACAAAGTGCCTCTTGATATTATCTCTAGATAAGTCTTATTAGGCTTACTATAACTCAACAACTACCAGGCAATAGGAACTGACTATCTCAGAAATTACTACACCTGGTAACCTTATTACTAAGACTTCCCACACAGCCACAGCTCCCACACTCCAAGTAGGAAAGCACACGGAAGCATTAGACCTTTGCCAGTCACAGTGTGATTAGCCACATACATAGACCAATTGCTAATAGATATTAGCACCATCAACATCACAAGCTAGGAAGAAGCCAACCCTATTCTCTGAATAGATTATTTGAGATTGGAAGAACGACCGGGGATCCAATTAGCTAAGTTTCTCACTCACTCACTAGCAACACTATTGTTTGATCTGGTAGGTGCATTGTCCATCACCAGCTTATAGTTAGATTGGGCCCAGAGGAAAGATAGAAGAGTCCCCTAGCATCCATTCATCTTTCCCTGACTAACGACACCGGACCTTTGTATTTAGCGTTAGGATAAGTCTTTGCTACCCCTTCTCATCTCTTCAACTGTCTCTGAACCTCTTGGGTCAAGTCTAAACTTGCACTCACCTTTTTTTTTCTCTTTGCTTGACCTTTCTAGGGTCAGCACCACCCCACTTATTATCACTATAGCATTCTACCCTTCCCAAAGCTGTTGGAGGTTGTCCTTCCAAGCTTTCCCCTGCTAATATTTGTCATGCCCAACATCTCATCACCTCTGGTAGAGCTGAAAATGCAGTCCAAGCAACCAAAGCTCTCACCAACATCATCAATCAGCCTCTATCTGCTAGTACAGTTTGTGTTCACTTGAAAAAATCTAGTATAAAGGCTGTGGTCAAGCCCAAACACCCTATTCTCTTTGCTAGACATTGCGAGGCTCATTTAGATTTTGCAGAAGCTCACGAGGATTGGACTATAGAGGACTGGAAGAAGGTAATATGGTCAGATGAGACCAAAATCAATCGCTTAGGATCAGATGGGTGCAAATGGGCATGGAAAAAGGTAGGTAAGGGGCTCAGTGATAGGCTGGTACAAGCAACCCTCAAATTTGGAGGGGGTTCTTTGATGATGTGGGGTTGTATGACTTGGCAGGGAGTTGGCTTTGCTATCAAGATTGATGGTAGGATGGATGGGGATCTCTACCTTCAAATTTTGAGGGATGAGCTGCAACAAACCCTAGAGCATAATGGGCTCAATCCTCCTGACACCATCTTTCAACAGGACAATGACCCCAAGCATACTTGTAAAAGGGTGAAGGAGTGGCTGGAAGAGCAGGAGTTTGAGACTATGGGTTGGCCTGCACAGTCTCCTGGCCTGAATCCTATTGAGCATCTCTGGGGATGGCTCAAAAGGAGGCTTGCAGAGTATGAACACCCTCCTAAGGGAATTTTGAAATTGTGGGACAGAGTTCAAGTGGAGTGGGAGAGGATACCAGTGGAGGAGTGCCAGAGGCTGATTGAAAGCATGCCTAGAAGGGTTCAGGCAGTGCTTAAGGCAAAAGGAGGATATACCAAGTACTAATACCCTAGCAATTCAAAAGCTCATAAACCCTTTCCATGACATTGCTGACTTGTAATAACGATATCTTCACAGCATGTGAACCAAATCACATGACCCAGGGGGCAATTCTGTAGCCAAGAGGATGTACTATTTATAACTCCACAAATGCTAAGCGAAATTCCCACAGTGTTTGGCAGTGCACTGCATGCATTGCCATTAGGGTTAGCATGGAAAGGGTTTCCAAGGTCACTATAACAGTTTTTGGACTTTCAATGTAAAATCTAGGATTTCAGTCATATATGAGAGTATCTGCTAATGTTTGGTGGGACAAACAATGATATACATGTAAACATTGTGTCTGAGTCTGAAAACATTTCCACACCTCTTGATTCCTTACCACTATCATCATGCAATCTCTTTTTACCACCCAAAAGAATACCATTTTTTCACAGCTTGATGCTGGCCATTCTGTCTGCTCCATTGCATCTAGAACTGGTGTCAGCACTGCTGCTATATCCAGACTTCACTCCAAGGTTGTTCAACTAAGCTTTCCTCTATCAATATTTGCTATGCTGTCCATTTTATCACCTCTTAGAAGGCTAAGAATGCTGTTCAAGTGACCAAAGTACTCTCTAATATCATCAACCAGCCTCTCCATCCTAATACTGTTCACCTTCACTTGAAGAAAGCTGGGATAAAGGCTGTAGTCAAGTCTAAATGTCCTCTTCTATCTGCTAAGCATTGCAAGGCTTGCTTAGACTTTGCAATTGCTCACAAGGATTGGACTATAGAGGATTGAAAAAGAGTAATATGGTCTAATGAAACCAAAATCAATCACCTAGGGTCAGATGAATGCAAATGGGCTTGGAAAAAGCCAGGTGAAGGGCTTAGTGATAGGCTGATACAAGGAACAGTCAAATTTGGAGGAGGTTCTGTGATGGTATGGGGGTGTATAACTTGCCAGGGAGTTGGCTATGCTGCCAAGATTGATGGTAGGATGGATGGAGACCTTTACCTTCAAATTCAGAAAGATGAACTGCTGAATATCATGCAGTATTATGGTCTTGATCCTTCTGATATCATCTTTTAGCAGAACAATGATCCAAAGCATACTTGCAAAAAGGTGAAGAAATGGCTAGAGAAGCAGGAATTCAGGACTATGAGGTGGCCTGCACAGTCTCCCGACTTAAACCCCATTGAACACCTTTGGGGTTACCTCAAAAGGAGACTAGGAGAGTTTGAACACTCTTCTAAGGGAATTCTTGAGTTGTGGGAAAGGATTCAGGAGGTGTGAGAGGAGATACCAAGTACTAATACCCTCATTGATACCAAAAGTCCAAAAACTATTACAATGGTATTACAGTTTTATTATATCCATATCTCAACAACCCCTAAGCCAAATCACATGATCCAAGGATCAATTGGTAGCTATTTATTTGTACTTTGTTTGGTCCCACCAAAGCAAGGTCTGATTTCCAAAGGTGTTTGTGGGGCGCTTTGCACCCTGTGTCAAGGTTAGTTATTGTAATGGTTTTTGGAGTCACTGTATATGACTACATCTCTGACCTTGAGTAGTTGTACTACACTTTTAAGTCCGCTTTTACTACACTTTTACTGCTACACTTTTGCTGCACTTTCACTACACTTTTAGTCCGCTTTTACTACACTTTTACTACACTTTTGCTACACTTTCACCACACTTTCAGTCTACTTTTACTACACTTTTACTACACTTTTACTACACTTTTTGCTACACTTTTGACTACACTTTGAGTGCACTTTTAGTCCACACTTTTTACTACACATTGCTACACTTTTGCTAAACATTAACTACACTTTTTACTATACTTTTTGCTACATTGTGAATACACTTATTTGCAACACACTTTATATTTTTTTTACACTTATATATACTACACCATTGTCAGACAGATTGTCAGTTAGGATTCTTATTGACAGGATTAGAATTAGAATTAGTGAGGATTAGAATTAGAATTAGAACAAGAATTAGGATTAGTGGGGATTAGGATTAGGATTAGTGAAATTACTATGACACTATGACACTATGAGTACTATGAGTCAACTATGAATTTGCTATGGAACACTATGCCCACTATGCAACTATGAGCAACTATGGCAAAAACCTTGATTTGCAGATGAAGCAAGATGGACATGCAGCATCAGCTGCAGTCTTGCATTGATGTCTTGTTGGATCCTCTGTCAACTGAGATAGGTCCTATCTTCATTGAAATCTTCAGCTCTGATGGTGGGATATCTGGCTAACAGCTAACCACAGGCTAACCATCAAGGAGATTGCAAGACAAAGAGTGGGGTGATGTGGTGAAAGTGTCTGAACCAAGATGCTGGTGAAGGTTGGTGGCCAGCCAACCTGAGGAACACACTGAATGATAGTGTTGTAAAAATGCAGAATAAAAAAGTGCAATGCAAATGTCCATGTGTAGTAATGCAACCTGCAAACCAGGCAGGTATTTCAGTCATGCGAGTCATCTTTGCAATAATGGTCCATGAAAGACAATATAAGCCAGTAATGCAGGAGGTTTTTGAAGTTCAAGTGGGGTCAACAATCAAAAGCTTGACTGTGATTGTTGTGACATTGCTGCAACTGCAGTGGCAGCAGCATCATGTCTCTGCTTGGCAGTGCCAAGCATCAAAGCCTTGTTGATGCTGGACTTGGAGTGAGTTGATGGTGAGATACAAAGCAGATAATGCTCACAAGTGAAGTCATTGAACCTTATTCTCAGCCTGTTGCAGCCTTATCTGAAGTTGTTGAGTGGTCATCTCAAGATACTTGATGTGAGTAGTAGTGCAGTCAAGGAGGAACACCTTGCTTGACTTCTGGTTGAAAACAGGGAGGACATCCTTGAGTTGACAGTAGCCATTGTGAAGTTCATCATGATGCCTCTGCTTGGACTCAATGTGCTGACGGTGGATAGTCTTGCAGTAGGTATTAGTAGTGCCCCCAGTCATGATTGTGGGCTGGAAGTTGATGTCATCCTTATCAAAGCCATCATTTTGAGACTTGCATCTCTGCATCTTCACCACCATGTGAGTAGCAAGGGGTGTGATGGGGTTGAAGTGATAAGGGCAAGGGACAGAAGCATAGGGCATGCTGTGAATCAAGGAGGGGAAGTGGGTGCCACTACTGCAGCTGTGTCTGCCAGAAGTAAGGCCATTGGAGGAGAGCTCACCAGCACTGAGGTTGTAGATGGTAGGGGGGGAGATGCTATTGTCAGGCAGGGTATAGGAATGACTGGAGGAGGAGGTCATGTAGTTGGTGGAAGGGGTATATGAGTACTTGCCAATGGTGTTGATCAAGTTGAGGATGTTGAAGTTGAAATGGGGAGAAGAAGATGAGGGACCACTATGAGTTTGTGCAGCAGGGGGGGAGACCAGTCTGTAGTCAAGTTCCAGTGCTCAAGATGAGAAAGACAGACTTTGGTGGCAGTAGGGCTTGTCTTGGCAAGTATGTTTATGCAGCTGGGGAGACACTGCAAATGAGACCCTAACTTGTGATTTCAAACATATGATGATCTGCATATTTATTCACATAGAAAGCTCAAAACATGTTATAGGAGTGGTGTGGCTTCATGTTGTGGGGAATAGGATGAGCACCATAAATTGATATAAGATGATAGATCCTGTTGATATGTATTACTTTGAGATGTGGTGTGTTATTGGTGAGGTAACTGGATTAGATGATTCACATCCCCATTTCATCATCAGGAGGGTTGCCAGTCTTTTGGAACAAACAGACAATGGCACAAGGGTAGGAGACCCCTTGGTAGGAAAAAAAAACAAGGATGCATACAATATCCAAATTACACATTCTGGATGGCAACAAGTTCAACAAGTTGTTAGAAAACCTCTGGGGTAATGATGATGTAGTCTTTCTGTGGGCCTTCACCTCTCCATATTGGTGTATAGTGAATGAACTCAGTCTGCATTCCCCTAATATCACTGAGATCACTAGGTGTGTAGAACCTTGAAGATGCTGAGTTGAATGTTGAAATGCACCTATTGTAATGAGGGCATGCAAAAAGTGGAATATGAGAATGATCCCTGGGATTGTCTGGATGGATCTGATTAAAAAGAAAACAGTGTGTGAGATTGACAAGGTTGCAGATAAATAGTTCCTCAGCCAGTGCAGAAAGTGTTCATGGACATTTGTGCTCTATAGACCAGTAATGAGGGTAAGTAACAAGTAAGAAAAATTGCTAGAAAGTGTCTTATGAGGGGTTAATGCAAGCCAGACTTGAACTGACAGGTTGGTGGGATTGTTGTCTGCCATGGTTAATTCATTATTGGCTTGTTCACTTGCCTGTGGCTGTTCGTTATCACCTGCATTTGAGTTCTTGCTATCAGCAATATGACCAATGACATTCTCATCAATGATGGAAACAGCTGTGCATAGGTGAGTAAATTGGCTACTGTCAAGTCTGATTCCTCCACATTCAGGTCCACAGGAAGTCCAGATGGAACTAAGAAGGTAGAGGTAGGTGAGTTCCAGACAGACTGAAGGTCTGAGGGAGATATGCATGGAATACATATGGGACTTGATGTAGGACTTGTGTGTTGCACCCTTGCCTAGACTTGTTATCCAAATTTCAGAGGAGTAGAGGTTTGAGGTAGGGGGAGCTGAGGGGTTGAGGAGTGAGAAGGGACAAGGGTGAGGAGGAGTAACTGTTGTTGATATTCATACTGAGGTTACATGGCAGTACTGATAGGAGTTATATGGTAGGAATTCAGATTGGGGTACAGAGTTCAGAACAGGAGAAGCATGTAGTAAGGAACAAGATGAGTAGGAGGACATGTGGAGAAAGGAGATGAGACAGAAGTTATATATGGTTAAGAACGAGGAACAGAGAAGTATATGATATTGATAGGTGTATGTGGAGCAGAGGTCAGGTAGCAGTATGACATAGGTCCAATATGGAGGAGATACACTCTGAAGGAAGTCCTGTTGGCCTAGGGTGAGGGTGAACCAGAGTTGGTTTAGAGCAAAGCAGAAGTGTTAATGGAGAAGGGGAATAGGGGTTGGAGATGAATATGACAGCTACATTACAAGAAAAAGTGGTATACCAAGTGAGGTGATTGTCACAGTGAGACATGGCTTGTCCAACATTTCCCAGCCTGTAAAATCAACATGGGATGTAGCCAATTTGTTGAGCCACTGGTTTGTGAGAAGCATTTGGCCAAGAGCTTGATATTTGCTTGATTGCTGGTAGGGTTCCTTGACTGCCTTGATGTGTTTGCATTTCATTATGGATGAGCAGAGACCATTAGGTGCACTGAAGAGACAAATAAGAGATGGGTAATGTTTTGCAGAATGTTGTCATGAAAGTGAGAAAGAAGTGATGACCAGATGGTCACCAATCCTGGACACTTCACAATATTTGTGGAAATGATCCAAGGCTTCTTTTATTTCTTGCAATGCTGGCTCACTGATGACATGGTGATGGACAAGGTAACAGAATTCCAAAAATGCATGAAATGTGTGTACAATCCCAGTTGGCACATAACCTTCAATAGCAGCAATGTAAACCTAACATATAATGAGTAAAGTATACTTTGGGGTGCACAATATCAATATCTTCATCAATGCTTTTGAGTTATTGCCAGTCCACTGCTTAAAGCCTTGGCCCTGAGGGAAATGGTGGAGTCCTGTGAAGGGTGCCACAATAGCAATCCTCCAATCAATATTGTCAATGATGTGATTGGCCTGTCTCTTGGAGTGTCATGAATAAATATATGTGGTCACCCAGTCTACTAGGTGGTCTTTGAAGCACCCTTTGATGAGCTGGTGCAAGATATCAGGTACAATTAATTGGTGGATATCAGCACAGGGGAAATCATTTGTAAATGGCTAAGTATTATATGCGCCTCAGACATGACAAGAAAAAAATATATGGAGATAACTTACCACTAGGTCACTGACAATACCATACTCATCCCATATAAGCATTAATGAAGTCTTTTGAAAGAGTGCTTCAATAAAGGCTCAGTCATGAATGAGAGCATCTTCATCAAGGTTATCTCTTGATGCCTGACATCTGATGAATCAAGCTAAGTGTGAGGCAAGGCAAATGAACAGTATAGTGCCTACCTTGCACACCATTCACATACAATACAAGTGAGAAGTGCCTGCTCCTTGTAGTCCACAATATATGGGCCCAGACCATATATCATATGTTGAAATTGGCCATCACCAAATTTTACAACTTTGGACCTTGTCATTCCCAGCTTGAGGCTATTTAGGATGGTAGCAAGAGAGTTGTAGAATAATTGCTGCTGGAACCTGTAAAACTTGGCATCTGACATTTTTTCCTTCTCAGCTACATTTTGAAAAAGGAGCAGTAAGTACTAGTATTGACATTAAGCCTAAAGGATAAACTTACTTTGAAGTATCGCAAGAAAACCCACCAGAATGAGCACATCTCAGTGAGCATGTCAAATGTTGTTGCATATGTTTCCAATTGAGAGGTATAACAGATAGTATGCATTATTCCCCATGTCCACTGACACAGTCATTTTTTTGCTGCCCAAAATGATGGGCACAAATACAGACCCAGTTGTCATCTTGTTACCTACAATGATATCCTTGATATATATGAGAAGAATAACATAAAGGCACATGAGAGCAACTTACTGCTTGCTTCCAGGCCCAATTGCCTGACATGGAATCCTTGAATTGTTGAGTCTGATCATCAGTAGAATATTCCTTGAATGGAATGAGATCTATTTCATTGGTGAAACTGGGATTGCCTAGTATTCTATGAACAATCTGCCAGGGATCCCTAAATCAAACATTGTATTTGGTCTACATCCAAGCCAGTGGGTTGACTGGTGGAACATCACCAGTGTAAGTAGCAGTGAAACTTTGCCATTTGACATCCCCAAGAATTGTCACATTGATAGTTTTGTACATTTGGTGATGGTTGAAAAATGGAGGCAAGGGAGCAAAGTGCATGCCCATAAGTTCAGGAGGACATTGATCTTTGGACCAGATAGTTGGGCTCATGTGAAGAGAAACTCTGCAGCTTTAAACTGAATCTGGTTCCCATATGGATATCAGTTAGTCCTGTCTTTGTTGTGTGCAATAGGCTGTTCACTGATGACCTGCATGAAAATCATAACATGCTAAGTCATGTACATATCCTATGACCAAGCCCTTCTGGCTATAGATAGCCAATACCACATGCTATCATCCCTTCAAGTTTCATTTGATCATTATAGTCTGTTCCCAAGATATTCATAAATCTCTGAGAACCACTTCAGAATGACTACTAGTATCATGATTGTTAATTAGACTAGCATAATTTATGTAGTAGGCACAGATCACATGCTCTCAGGTCACCTGACTGTATAGCCACTGAGCACATGACCATTGCCTTACTTAGAGTGCTGCCATAATTGCCACTCAGACACAGCATTGGATGAATAAGTGCATATCATTCCTATGAACCCTTAATAAGACCAAATTTGTCTTGGCCCAGAAAGAGTCAGATTAAATCTAAGGTTTAGATCTCAAGTCCAAGGTTATACACAGCCCCATCAGAGCTTGAGGCACTATGATGTAATGAGGCATGAGTGAAGGCAAAGTGACAAGTCTTCAAATGAGCATTGGTTAGCAGCACAACTTCTTTTTTCTGTGCCACCACCTTGCACTTGTCCTCCTCCCCTCAGCCTCATTGTCATCCTTTGCTGTACACTCCTTTGTTCCCACTCCCACTATAGTCTCTTCTTAGTGCCTTCCTTAGCATGGACAGCCCCAACCTGGAAGCTTGCCTGGACTTCACCACTCCTGCCTTTATTCTCATTAGACAGGCCCTACTGGGCAACAACATTATTGATGAGGAACAGGCTATTGGCCACCTAAATGAAGCCTGGGACAAGGACCACTATCAATGCATTAAGGCCTGGCAGGAACAGCAGAAATAATAGAAGAGAGAAGCTGCAGAACAGGACCACTGCGAACAACAGCAGCAGTAGAAGAACCCACTGCTGAAAAACATAGACAAGAAGAAGTTTGCCAACTTTGATGAAGACCAACCCCCCCCAGATATTGTCACATCCAGACCCTTCTAGTATGCTATTCAGAAGGCTTTTGCCAGCGACTATGTTGAACTCTGGTACTTTACTTTGAAAGGATGCCAGGAGGCCTCTTGCTCTACCATGTTTCAAGCTGACAACATACTAGGAATAATCTCCACCAATGACATTCTCACTGTCCACCCCATCACCTCCCTCAATACCTCATGGAATGCATGTGCTGACCACAAACTCTCCTTCAACAATTTCCTATATGCTAAGACTGTCTATTTGGAGCAAATTGCTACAAACAGCTGGCCTGAGAAGCACATTATGGCCCTCATTAAGTTCTTCTATTACCTTGAAAGCCATGACCTCTGCCACACCAATAAAAATGGAAACATCATTGTGCTCCATTACACCTCCCATGTATGCCACCATTGGTATGATGAACTCAAAGCTGGGGCTGGTGGGAAGGTCTTCAACACTGCAATCATCAATGTGTCACTGATGAGTGTGATTGCCTTCGAGGTCAGCTCCAACCTTCAAGCTGCAGTCACCTGCAAGGTCAGTACCCCACCCCCTCACCCTCCCACCATACTAATCCCACTGCCTCCTCCCCTACTACCACTTGTCCCCACTGCTTGCCACCCACTCACCCTCACCCTCACCCTCACCCTCACCCTATGACCCTCCAGGTCCCCTTACAATATGACATCATGCACCATGCCTGCACCCTGACCACTGACCCCACCACAGATCCCACTACATGCCCCTCTCTCCCTCTCCCTCTCCCTCTTCCTCTTCCTCTTCCTCCCCCTCTTTCTCACCCCCTCTAGCTCAAAGCCCTTACAGTGACTCAAAATGGAAATGTACAAACCACTTTTTCGCTGAGTTTCACCTTGTATGCCTACAACAACAACCTGTTATCAATTATATCAATGTAAATGTGTTCAGATATATCTAGGCTCCATATCTATATACCTTTTTTTTGGATACATCAATTGAGTGATGTGTTGTGGAGTGAATTGTTGCATGCATGCTGTGCATTACATACTTTGTCACATACCACCCACCACAAAAGCTGGGCCAGTGGCAAGTGAATGGGTCCCTGGCACCCCCACAACGCCTCCACTCCCTCTGTAAGCCTTGTATCCATCTTTTCATCATGACAAAGTACACCTTACCCACCAAGAAGGCCTGGATTTGTCAAGCTCGGAATGCTGGTATGGCACATGCTAAGATTGCCAAAAAGTATGGTCTCTACCATGCAACCATCAAGTGCATTTTTGACCATTATGCCCAATCTGAAGACTTTCATTATGTTGCTCCAAAGCCATGTCGCACTCACATATTTACCCCCCACAACACTCATGTTGCCATTTGCACACTCACTACAGGCAGAGCACATGACACTGCAGACCTTCAAAGGAAGTTTTTCCCCATGATTAATACCTAGACCATCTGGATAAGACTTCACCAGTATGGCCTGAAGGCCTATGTACATTGCAAATTGCCTCTCTTGATAGTGGCTCACAAGGAGAAGTGGTGGATGTGGATGAAAGCTCATGCTGACTGGACTGTGGACAACTGGAAGGCTGTCATCTTCTCTGATAAGTCAAAGTTTACTCTTTTTGGGATGGATGGTTGTGAATGGTGTTGAAAGGGTCCTCACCAGGCTTTTGATGAGCACTTTGTGAAGAAGTTCATTAAACACAGTGTCCAAGGTTGGACTAATTTAAATGTTATTATCTAATCCTTTGTGAAGATCTAATCTCCACTCTAAGGGGGGATCTTATCCTATCTTATCTGCGCTTTCAGCCCTCCTTTTATGCTACTTTACAAGAGGCTGTGTAGGCATGGGAATCACAGAGGCAATGTATGAGCTAATAA
>JBBPOB010000347.1:0-18512 GCA_038091275.1 Tylopilus subfusipes | reverse complement strand
GGTTGGTGTCAAGTCCAGTTTCTCCATGTCCAAGTCCACAAAAAGTCCAGATGGAACTAAGGGGGATTAAGTTGGTAAGTGTAGAATGGACCAGAGATTTAATGGAGATGCAGATAGGGGTAACTTATGGGACTTGGCACAGGACTTATATGTTATGCCCTTGCCTAGACTCATTGTCCCAATTTTGGAGGAGCAGAGATTTGAGGTAGAAGAAGTTGAGGAGTGAGAAGAAGGGATGAGAGTGAGGAGGGACAAGAGTGAGAAGGAGTGACTGTTGTTAATATTCATACTGAGATTACCTGGCAGTAATAACAAGGAAACAGATTACACTGAAATTGAGCTTAAAAGCCCCAAAGGGAAGTGGAACCTCATCATTCAGCATAATTGAATTTCTAATGGGCTAGGTTGACCTATGTCCTGTCTGAAGGCTTACTTATTACTGAATGGTCAAGCCCATCCCATGGTCATAGGACTCTATGTGCAATTCACCAAAAATTCAACAGCTAGTGCAGCTCATAGTGGAAATGCAAGAAATGACAGCATGGAGGACCTTCATGCCTCTTTTTCCAGTGTCATATACTTGATCAATGAGCAGGGCATTGCTTTGAACAGAAATGAAGAGGGAAATAGCTTTGGATTTAGAAGGTGGTTGCTAGGTCAAAGAAAGATCAAATTGAACAGGCAATGAAACAGACAGCTCACTTGACTATATAGGATTGATCAATGCAGAAAAAAAGAAAAAAAGAGGATCAAATACCTTGGAAAGGTTCTTGCAAAAATCACACAAAATGTTATCAAGAAAGAAAGCACATGAGTGAATCCCAGGGTCAAGCTGTTAAAATTTCAGCCTCCAACAGAAGTTTGTTTAGAGAAGAGGAACATAGAACATTTCCCACAATGCTTAGAGTCGTCAGCAGGTGGTTGGTTGAGTGCAATGCTCCATATAGTGATGGACTGAGAGATAAGGCTGTCATGGCCAAGACAACCAGATTCTTGAAGGAAGGACAGCATCTCTTTTGGCTTCACAATAATGGCATAGTGAACATTTGGGAAGTCAATGCCCTCACCAAAGCATATTGTCACAGTAACCCACAATATTTGTCCCAAATGCCATGCAAGAAAATGGTGTGATTTTTCTTCCTTATTCATTTGCTTGTCAGGCAGAATGTGGCTAGTATATGCAGGAATGAAAAGCTGCTGGGAAATCTAGTGCATGAAAATGATACTGGTGGTATAAATCACACCACATTTATAGGAATAAAGGCTTATGAAATGAAAGACCTCTCTCCAATGGTCTTCTCTATCAGGTGTGACTTATTAACATGGACAATATGGTACGCAACATTTGGGCAAGAAACTGGGGCCTAGATGATCTGAAGGAGCAACAGATCTATCATCATTGCTTAACAAAGGGCTGGAATGCAGTGGATGGGCATCATAGCAGTGAGGAATGTAATCAGCTTCTTCAAATAAGTGAGCAAATAAAACAGCTTGAAGCAGTTGGATTTATCCTGAATTTTGAATTTGTGCATCCAACAACTGGTCACATGTCACATGCCAGTCAGAGGTCTGATTGATATTGGCCCCGCCAGTGTTCCCACACTAACGATCTGCTACTGGGTGTCACAGGCAGTTTTCGGGATCTGATGCTGACCAGGGTCTGGACCCCTGGTAGGTTCTCAGCTTGCATCCTTGGAAATGACCAATTTTCCTCATCACCAAGGCCAAGTACCAGCGAGAACTCAGTGGCCATGCTTGACACCAGATCTTGACTTGGAGTTCCCATTGCAATATTGTCTGTAGTCATCATTGCTTCCTTGTCCACCATGCCAACCCACCGTTTTGCAAGTTCATCAGCCACCATGCAAGCCATTTGTCCCTATCCCTCATAATTTTGTAAGATCATCCCAGTCATGCCATCTCAAGAGCTTCTTCCTGTGATTTATAGACTTTCAAGATCATCCTGTTTTTCAAGTCTGCCCATCTTATCCCACTATGAACCATTTTTGCAGGATCACACCATCTTGCAACCCTCTTGCCTTAGCAGCCCAGCATTGATAGAATGTAAGAAAAGGGAGGGATTGTCCAAAGCTCAGAAGCTCAGACTTGTGCTTTATTCACCTAAGATGAAGGCAGGAATTGCCCAAGCTACAGTATATTAGCTAGGAATAAAACCAAGGGAAAAAAAAACTCAGCTCAGCCACCGCTCAAGACAGGGAAAAAGAACTAAGGTGCTTGCAAGTAGGATGACGATCATATATATGCTACTGGTTCTTCTGAGATCAGAACTCAGAAGAAGAGTGGCACCACAAGCTCAGGAGGATGCCTCCATATGCAAGTGCCCAAGACCAACTGCCACCGAGATCATCAAATACCACTTAAAGTACCTGGAGGAGCTGCTGAAGGGGAAACATGAATCTGAGAAAAAGTTGCCATCCTATAGCAGGTGCTCCAGATAATCCATGCTGGAGCCAGACTGAATCTACTCAAGCAGCATCCAAAATGATGTTACCGGACAACGAAGAGATATCAGAAGCAGAGCTGGTTTTGAGTTACCTAAAATGCTTAAGGCTGAACGACATGCCGATGGTTCCAGTACTTGGATTGGCACGTTGCAGCCATGCTTCCAGTGCTTCCAATGACAGCCCCAAAGTCCAGACCCAGAGGATAGGATAGTATCAAAACATCAAAAAGGTGGATCACACTGACATGCAGATGATTTCCCATATTTTCGTATTTTCATACTGTGTAGAATCTACAAATTTTTTTTTTTTGGAATGGGTGAAGTCAAAGAGTGGGGATGTGAGGAGTTTTACTTGGCTAACTATATTCATGACATAAGCCCAGGCAGATTAGCTCGATGAAAAGAATGTATGGTGAACTATGTAAGCAAACAAAGAGAAGAGGTTCTAGCAAGTAAACATGTACAGAAGTAATGGAGAGAGGCGAAAAGAAAGCAGGAGAAGTGGTGCTAGAGTGCTAGATCACATGACCAGCCTACTGCCATTGTTTTAATTACTTTGTCTCTCTGATCCCACATTGTATGCCAGATTTCATCATAGCTCCAACCTTGAATGATCAAGAAATGGAACACATCCTCAAATGTTCTCAACTTGACGGCACCTCCTCTTGGGTAGAAATTGCAGACGTCAGCGGCGGAGCAGCAAGGCTCTTCATGTTGAACAGTGGCACACGACCACCAACACCAGCAGTCGGCGACTTTGTTTACGACTTCAAGAACTTGAGGGTGCAAGTTTGTGATAAAGTTGCTTGAACAATGGTCATCATCCAGGATGTCAAGTCACAGCTGTGGCATCCAACAACCAATGGGTCAATCATGTCCTTCACCAACCAGGGACTACCATTCTGGATGTCTCCAGATGAAGACAATGGTGTCTGCAAGTTTTGTGTGGTGGAAGATGTGCTTTGACAATTCAAAGAATGGTTCGACCCCAGAAATATACAGGTTTCTGAGCAGCCAAGTGAGCATTGTCTTGACATTCGTTCTCATAAGTTGCGAGCTGACCATTTTACTACAGAAAAAAGAAGAAAAGCTGAAGCTGAAGCTGGGATTGAAGGGAAAGGAGGGAAAGGGGTCGATACCCCAGGTCCAAGTGAGTCGGTATGTATCTGTACAGTACCGTGGACTGACCATCATGACAGAATGCCCATGTCTCACAGCAGGCCTGGCTCACAGGAAAACACACCATAAGGGTTCGGTATGTCCAGCCATCCAGCATCTACATATATTGTATACAGCTCTAACATCAGACATTAGTTGAGATTCATCAGTTCCTTGATTGAGTTTTCCAACAACACTCCAAGGGTCTGGTGGCAGGCAGGCTTTCAGACATACCTGCCATTCTCAGGCATGAAAACATCAGAGGTGAGCATGGATCAACATACAAGTCTTGATTCAAATTCTGATGTGCTGTGTAGGATCTAGAAATCATGATAGTCAAGGAACTCACGAGCTGCCACTTAGTTGAGAGTTCCAGATTGGAACTGTGTGGTTCTGGTCCCGATGCTTTCCAAGTTCAGGACTTGGTCATAGAGGTCGAGCTTGATAAGGTCCTTCAAGCTCCAGGAGGTCATGACACGGACATGGTCGAGATGAGATGGAAAGAGCTAATGAACAGAATAAGGACTCACATGTCCCGATTGACATTGGCTGTGATACGGGGTTGGACTCTGCAACTGAGGCTCCATTTCTCGAAAGCTTCAATAGCTCTCTAGTTCGGAGATCTTGTGTCCATTGTCAGTGGGCTGATAGATCGGTCATAGCGGCCAACTGAGATCTGCGGGCGAGGGACTGAAAGCCTTACCACAATGTCACCAGCATGTCCAAGTTCATAGAACTGACTGAGGACATGACCATCTGTGGCAACTTCCTCGACGGAAAAGACATGAATCCAAGCCCTCCAATTTGAACGAAGTGTTACGTCGTTGGACGTATACTACCTCTAAAGACAAGGATGATATACGCTTCCCTGAGGAGGGTAGTTTCTGTGTTCAAGTTCCTGTTGAGGGAGACTAAGTTGATGACGAGTAAGGCATCGAGGAGATGGTCTTGGTTTCCACAGATCGCAATAAGAGCGATGGCTTGGGCGTCGCTCAACAAGGAGTCGACGAGACGAATGAACCCTGAAGACAGAGCTTCAGTTAGGGTGTCGCTTACGTTTCATAAGTCGACCCAGGAAGTCTTTAAACTAAGTCAACCGAAGTTGCTTAGGACACGACAAGGTCGAATCACGGGAACAACATAGATTGGGGTTAGACCAAGTACAGAGTAGAGGCTAGTAGGTCAAAGAGAACTAGCATGAAGATTCGAGGTAACAGCGGTAGGGTTTAAATAACCGCAGGTACAGTGCACAGACCAATATAAGAAAGGAAATCAAGAAATCATATCAGATGTGAAGGCCAATCAGAAACCGAAGTGTCGTCATACGATTCAAAGAGCCAATGAGAATGGTGAGCGGGAAGTCGTACCACTTGTACGGACTTCCAATGGGAAGGTGAGATCCTGTATCCGAAAGAGGACCAGGATTAGTAATACATGTCAGCGAAAGTCAAAACAACGAGACGTAGTACAGGGAAAGGAAGAGAAATCGTAACACGAAGCCTCTCCTCGATTCAACGATTGCCTGGGAACAGAGCTTACACCTCAGGTTCGTCAAGTAGGCAAGGTTGAAGAAGAAGAAAGAACCTTAACTGGAATGCAAGGAAAGTGGACTGATGGTCATCTGCTCTGCAACTTGGAGCTCTCAGGGGTGGAGGCTGTTGACGCACCCTGGATTCTTGACATTGCCCCACCATGACTGTTGTGGAATGGGAACTTATGTCATTGGAAATGCCAGAGCTAAGGTGTGGGCAGTCATGTGCCTGAAATGTGATGCCTGTCCAAGTTCCTTAAAGGAACTTGAGAAATGTGTGGAGGAAGCAATGGATGTGTCCCCGAAGGGCAAGTTCCACAAGGCAGACATAGCTACCATCTGCCTTGAGGAAGGGAATGTCATGCAAGTACTTGTTTTTCTTAAAACCCCTGAACAATTCCATCTGACCATCATTCTCCATGCAGGTTTCAACCTCTGAAAGTGGTCCATTGTGTCTATACCCCAGCTCCGTCCATCTTCAGCAGTGGTTACTTTTACAACCTCCATATCATGCATCTCACCCAGGCCGTCCTTTTCATGACGCATTTGGACAAGGATGGGACTTTGACAAATGACTGTCACCCCGGTTTCCTCCGGACTTTGTGTTGGATGGTGATAGCCCTTTGGTACCAATCAGAAGCATGTAAGTTTTGGCTACTTGTGAGCAACGGCATGACTGACTGCAGATATGGTAGGCAAGATTGGAAAACGGAGTCTGATCAGCCTTTTACTGATCATTTTGGAGTACAAAAGTCCTGAAGATGAGAAATCCAGCATGAAGAATGCCCTAGATGATAAGGAGCAAGGCAAACTGGCCTTTCCGGCCAAATGCGCCAAAGGCCTGCTTCAATGGATGGACCTCAGCAAGGAAGAAGCCAGGAAATTCATAGACACCCAAGGCCCTTACTACTCACCTGAAAAGAATGTCATAGAGATTCTGTTACGATTCCTTTTTCTTTCTTGCACTACGACTCGTCACCTCGTTTCTCCTTGACATGTATTACTAATCCTGATCCCCTTTTGGATACAGGATCTCACCTTCCTATTGGAAGTTCATACAAGTGGTACGACTTTGCATTCATCTTTTCTCATTGGTTCTCCGAATCGTATGATATGACCTATGATTTCTGATTGGCTTTCGGCTATCGTACGACTTCTCCATTTCCCTTTTCATCTTGGTCCGTGCGCAGAGTCTAACATTATTTAAACTGTACAATTCGTATCCCTACTCCTTACGCTAGTTCTCTCGAATAACTAGCCTCTACCTTGTACTCGCTTGCCCCCTGAAATCTTAACCCCTCTCGACTTGACCTTGTCATGTCCTGAGTAACCTCGGTTAACTCAGTCTAAAGACTTCCTTGGTCGACCTCTTCGAGAAAGGCGACACCCCAACCGAAGTTCTGGCTTCGGGGTTCACTCGTATCGTCGATTCTTTAATCGACGACGCTTGGGCGATCACTCGCATCACGACTCGTGGCATCGAGGGTTCACTCCTCGACGCAACCCTTGTTATAAACTTAGTCTCTCTCAACGGAGACTTGAACACGGAAACTACCCTTCTCGGGCAAGCCTACCTCGTCCTCATCTTTAGAGGTAGTATACGTCCAACAACGTAACAATAGAACTAGCGTACTCCACGAAGCGACCACCGCGTGCGTCTTCACCATTTCCTTGCCACCAAGTAACACAGGCTCTCGTTGGAGCCTAAGCTCTCGACCCCCTCCACCGGCTATTATACCGGAAGAATCCTCAGTCTCTTCGCAATCGCTATCCGAAGAAGAACCCGACGTCCCAGTTACCACTACTGAGGAACAAACCGAAGTAGCAGACCTCGCCCTCGATTTATCGCAGACAGTTACCCTACCCTCCGCCCCATCTTCCCCGACCCCTACCGCGCTTCTCCCACTTCACCCTTCTGTTCCGGGACCACCTTCGATCTCCTCCCGAAGATACGTGTCCAATTTATTCCCAAACCCTCCTTCTCCTCCTCCTATCCCTCCCCCGACTACTTCTATGGCTACTCCAACCAAGCCAACCGAACTTCGCCTCGGAGCCCCCGAACCATTTGATGGAACCTATGCCAAAGCCATCCCTTGGCTAAATTCCGTACGATTCTACTTGGCCGTAAACGTCCAAGTATACGACAATGATGGAAAGCAGGTAGCCTTCGCGCTTTCCCACATGACCAAAGGACCTGCCCTCACCTGGGCTTCCACCTTCCGAGCTAAGGCTATATCGGGTGCAACCATTTCTATCGGGACATGGGACGAGTTCGAGAAAGCGTTTAAGAAAACGTTCAAACACCACGACGTCCAAGGTAATGCCATAGCATGGCTAGCCACTACAAGAATGAACCCTACGGGAAAACGAGGAGTGTATTCCCCAACTTTAACCGACTATATCGCGCAGTTCCAAAATAACGTAGCCCTCTCCGAAGTAGAGGACGATGCGGTCCTAATTGGGTACTTCGCGGCAGGAATCCCTCCGGTTCTCATGCGACGAGTATACACGATGGAAAAGACGCCCGAGAAAATTGAGGAATGGTATGAGAAGGTTACCCACTTCCAAACTCAATTCGAGCGAAGCGATGAGATCGCTTTCCGACGACCTAAACCTACCTTTGCCTCATATAAACCAGGACCTCGATCTACCCCTTCCCGAGATCCCAATGCAATGGACGTTGACGCCGTTAAAGTAACGAAACTCACCCCCGAAGAAAAGGCCAAATGCATTAGGGAAAATCTCTGTTTCAGATGTAGACAACCTGGACACGGAAGTCGTAATTGTCCGCACTTTAGGGACAACAAAGCAAAGGGCCTACCCCTGATCCCTCGGGTAAGAAAGGTCGAGGAAACAACAGCCAAAGTAGAGGAAGTCAGGGATGAAGAAGAAGAAGAAACCGTACGAAGAGTCCAGTTCACGTTTCGCGAGGATTTTTAAACGAAGGTACCCATTCGACGCAGGTACCTAAGGAATCGAGTACCCATCTTGTAAAAGTATCTGCTGCCAAATCTATGAAGCTACCTGTGCAGATACTCGTACCAGACAGGAACCTCAAAGCCGTCGACACCCGAGCCCTTATTGATAGCGGGGCTGATATCTCATGCATAGACTGGGACTTCGTGAAAAAACACCATCTCCCAACCACCCGCCTAACAACACCCCTCGTTGTTCGAAACGTCGATCAAACCAGGAACAAAGAAGGGGATATTAAATTCACTACCACCTTGTTCCTTGACGTTGGAGGAATTGCCCTCAAACATACCTTCTTCGTCATGAACTGCGGACGGGAAAACGTTATACTCGGAATGCCTTGGCTTAAAGAGGTAAACCCGTCCATTAATTGGACAAATCAGACCCTCGTCATCCCCGAAAACCAAGACCAATCAAAGGAACTATTCGCCCTTCACGAGCATGATTACCAACAAAACAATGAACGACTACGACCCCCGCCGAACCAAGTCTATGTACAACATACCGATACCCTCTACGACTACCTGGGGTACGACGCCCCTGATGATTTTATCGTCAAAGCCCTCACCGCTCGAACCATCAGGCGAATTGTCAAACATGGTTCCCGCTTCTTACCCGCAGGAACGGTGGCAAAGCTCACCACGGCCACGGAGCTAGCTGCACTAGCCTATAAGAACACCCCGAAAGCGGAGATACCAGAAAAATTTAAAGAATTCGCCAAGGTATTCGCCGAACCCACAGCCGGGACACTCCCACCTTCCCGCCCTTACGATCACGAGATCAACACCAAAGAAACCTTTGTCCCAAAAGTGGGAAAAGTATATCCCCTTAACCCCGCCGAACGAGAAGCGACTAATAAGTTCGTCGACGAACAACTTGCCGCGGGAAAGATAAGACCCTCGAACTCCCCACAAGCCGCTCCCTTCTTCTTCGTTAACAAGAAGGATGGAAAACTCCGACCGTGCCAAGACTATCGGTACCTAAACCAACACACCATTCGCGATGCCTACCCTCTTCCCCTCATCTCAGACCTCGTTGACAAACTGAAAGGTCAACGTATTTTTACCAAGTTCGATGTACGATGGGGATACAATAACGTCCGAATTAAAGATGGACACCAGTGGAAAGGAGCGTTCATTACTCACAGGGGTCTCTTCGAACCGATGGTCATGTTCTTTGGAATGATGAACTCCCCCGCCACATTTCAAAGGTTTATGAACGACTCGTTTAGAGACATGATCGCGGAAGGATGGCTCATGATCTACATGGACGACCTTCTCATAGCGTCCAAAGACCAAAAGACTCACGATGAATGGACCAAACGAGTCCTTCAACGAATGGAGGAACTAGACCTCCACCTCCGGTTAGAAAAATGCACGTTCGACGCCGAGGAGGTAGAATACCTAGGAATGGTGATTAAGGAAGGGACAGTAGCCATGGACCCTGTCAAACTTGACGGCATCGCAGAATGGCCGATACCAAGAACGGTGAAAGAAGTACGATCCTTCTTGGGATTCGCAAACTATTACCGCCGCTTCATTGCGGACTATTCCAACATCATACGACCTCTCTTGGATTTGACAAAAAAGAACGCCGCCTTCCTATGGTCCACGAAATGTCAGATCGCCTTCGATGATCTGAAAGCTGCGTTTATGTCCAAACCCATCCTTGCCATGCCCGACGAAACTAAACCCTTCGCTATCGCAACCGACGCCTCTCTAGTTGCCTCCGGGGCAATCCTTCTCCAGGCCAATGTCAACGGCGAATGGCACCCTTGTGCTTATCTCTCCCAAGCCTTCGGAGACGCAGAAAGAAATTACGACATCTATGATAGAGAACTCCTCGCTATTATCCGCGCCCTTAAGACGTGGCGCCATTATCTTCAAGGATCGGCAACACCCGTAACGGTCTTTACCGATCACAAAAATCTCACGTACTTCCGCTCCGCACATACTCTCAATCGCCGACAAGCTCGCTGGCTCCTTGATCTCAGCGACTTTGATCTAAAAATGACCCATGTCGCCGGAAAACTCCTCGTCGGGCCGGACGCCCTATCTCGCCGACCTGACTTCTTTCCAAAAGAAGGTAGTCCAGATAACGCAGAAGTAACACTGCTTCCTCCATCCCTATTCGTCCAGCTTATCGACGCGTCATTGGCAAATGAAATCGCCACAGCATCAATGGATGACCCCCTAGTACTCCAGACACTCCAATCCATTGATAGCGACACTCCACTAGCCTTTCGCTCTCGGCTCTCTGATTGGCAGACACGGGACGGAATTCTTACCTACCAAGGACGGGTCTATGTTCCCCCCACAGGAACTCTTCGCCGTGACATCCTCCAACGATGCCATGATCACGCCACCGCCGGACACCCCGGATACCTTAAAACCCAACAACTCGTCGCTGTGGACTTTTGGTGGCCCGGATTGGCCCAATTCGTCCGAAAATATGTCGAAGGCTGCGCTACGTGCCAGCAAAACAAAGTTAATACCCACCCTACGGTTCCCCCCTTAACCCCGATCAAGTCGCACGCCACTCGTCCCTTCCAACAGATCTCGTGCGATCTTATTACCGACCTACCCCCCTCTAATGGCTTTGATTCCCTTCTGGTCGTGGTCGACCATGGGCTTACAAAGGGGGTAATTCTATGCCCTACCAAGAAAACCATCACTGCCGAAGGAATAGCCACGCTGTTCTATCACAAAGTATATCGTCGTTTTGGCCTCTACGACAAAATCATCTCTGACAGAGGACCACAATTTGCATCCGCATTCGCCAGAGAGCTCGGAAAAGCCCTCGGATACACCCTCGCCCTATCCACCGCCTATCATCCGCAAACCGACGGGGAAACTGAACGAGTAAACCAGGAGATCGAAACCTACCTTCGCATCTTCTGCAAGGAAGATCCCGGATCGTGGGCGGACCATATCTCCCAAGCGGAGTTCACCCACAATCACCGCCCTCACTCCGTCACAGGGCAATCGCCATTCTATCTCATGATGGGATATGAACCCTGTTCCTTACCCGACGTCGTCCCGAACTCCCCGCTCCCCGCTGTAGAAACAAGGCTCCGAATGTTGAAACAACAAAGAGAGGAAGCCTTGGCGGCACACGATCTCGCAAGACAGACAATGTCTAGTCGAGTACGAAGAAAGTTTAAACCCTTTGAAAAAGGAGATAAAGTATGGTTAGAAGCACGTAACCTCCACCGAGACCTTATCGCGCCGAAATTCGCATCGAAGCGAGAAGGACCATTCGAAATCACAGAAGTCCTATCCCCCTTATCCTATAGAGTCCGTATCCCCAAAACGTGGAAAATCCACCCCGTATTTCACGCTTCCCTCTTATCGCCCTATCGTGAAAACACTGTCCATGGACGGAACTTCCCGACTCCACCCCTGGACCTTATAGAAGGTGAAGAAGAATACGAAATAGAACGGATATTACGCCACAAGAAGTCTGGACAAGGGTTCTCGTACCTAGTTCGCTGGAAAGGGTACACCGCGGAGGAAGATTCGTGGGAACCAGAAAAGAATCTTAAACACGCGAAAACAATCCTTGACGCGTATAAAAAGCTTCACCTGTACCCCCAGAAGACGCAGATTCCGTCTACCTCCCGCCGTCGCCTCTACTACATTCGAACTCGATAAACAATGTCTCCCTGCTCTGATGTCCCCGAACCCTCCCCTTCCGTCACCATCTCTTCCCCGTCGTCGCTAACACAAACTACGCGCCTTGGGTCTCCAGAGCCCGACGCCATGTCAGACGTCGCAGAGTCCGGATGGCCGTCCAACTACGATGCCACCCAACCTTGGTTACGGATATACCCCGAACAAAGCCCCACCCCGTCCCCAGTGCCCACGTTAATCACTCCGATCCCCTCCGTCGATCTCCCAGTCCACGCCCATCGCCTTCGTGACTCTTTCCCAGAACCGGCCGAAATGGACCGGTTCGCAGACCTAATGCGTGACTCACGCCTCGCAGTTCCCATTGGAGCCCACCTAGACATGGATTCCCCTTTGTACGCCCTCTATCGGGCCTACTTGCAGATTGGACGCCTCGCTTTCCTTCCAGCGACCTTAGCCGTGGAAGCGCCCCAATCTTGGACGATTCGCACCATCGGGACGGTGCATGAAGAAGCAATGCTAAATATCTCTCTCGCCCTCCACCAACTAGGAATGTTCGAGTTCCTTGACGACCTCGATCGTTATTTACGACAACTTGCTGAAGAAGCAAACGCGCCTGTCCCGAGCATCGGAGTCCCGGCCCCGCGTACGCCATCGTCTATCTCGGCTTCTAGTTCCCCATTAGACAGCGAGACCATTCGCGCGCTGGAATTGACTGAATTAGACCTACGAACCCGTCTGAGGAACATCACGTTAGGGCAATTAGCGTTAACTGGAGATGCTCCGCTACCAAGGTCAGATCCACGATACCCCGAAACTTGTTTTCAGTGCCACTCTCTTGGCCACATCCGGACGGAATGTCCCCATTACCAATGCCCCCTTTGCCTCCAATGGGGTCCATTACACGCGCAGCATGACTGCCCGATGCGTACTCGGGTTCGACCCCCTCGTCGTCCAGCGCCATCTTCGTTGTCTTCGTCAGCATCCTCCGTGCGAGGTAGACATTCCGTTCCCAATGAGCCTACTAGAAGGCCACCTCCCCCTCCTCCCCGCTCCAACAGACGTCGTAGAAGACGAGTTCGCGAAGAGCCTGTGGAGGAAGTCAACGATTATGGCGATGACTACTACGACCCAGTCGGAGATACCAACAACTGTGGATCCCCAGGAGCTGCTTATGGGGAATTCTGAAGGGTTGTATCGGTGATTCAACCCCTACAAAGGGGGTATTGTTACGATTCCTTTTTCTTTCTTGCACTACGACTTGTCACCTCGTTTCTCCTTGACATGTATTACTAATCCTGATCCCCTTTTGGATACAGGATCTCACCTTCCTATTGGAAGTTCGTACAAGTGGTACGACTTTGCATTCATCTTTTCTCATTGGTTCTCCGAATCGTACGATATGACCTATGATTTCTGATTGGCTTTCGGCTATCGTACGACTTCTCCATTTCCCTTTTCATCTTGGTCCGTGCGCAGAGTCTAACATTATTTAAACTGTACGATTCGTATCCCTGCTCCTTACGCTAGTTCTCTCGAATAACTAGCCTCTACCTTGTACTCGCTTGCCCCCTGAAATCTTAACCCCTCTCGACTTGACCTTGTCGTGTCCTGAGTAACCTCGGTTAACTCAGTCTAAAGACTTCCTTGGTCGACCTCTTCGAGAAAGGCGACACCCCAACCGAAGTTCTGGCTTCGGGGTTCACTCGTATCGTCGATTCTTTAATCGACGACGCTTGGGCGATCACTCGCATCACGACTCATGGCATCGAGGGTTCACTCCTCGACACAACCCTTGTTATAAACTTAGTCTCTCTCAACGGAGACTTGAACACGGAAACTACCCTTCTCGGGCAAGCCTACCTCGTCCTCATCTTTAGAGGTAGTATACGTCCAACAACGTAACAGATTCCAGCATTGACAGAGGATCTCTCAGATCTGATATTTCCTCCTATGGACAGTGCCATGTAGTATTGTTTCTTTTCTCAACATATTATGTAGCATAGCACTCATTACATACATGGATGTATTTCTATAGGATCGCTATTGAATTCCAAGTTGGTTTTCCATAAACATGGCTCCAATGCTTCCAACATTCCTGACTGAGGACTTGCTTTCCTCTTGGACCCATTGAGTCTAGGCCTATATGCTTTCAGTGAGATTTCCTTTGTTCTTTAAGGACAAGAATGTTCTTTACCATGTTTCCCCCCCCCTCCCCCCCATTTGTATATATAATGCATGTGTAGAGGTTTGAATAGCATTCTCAACTAAGCTCTTCAGATGCCGGAACTGATTCCGAAATAGTGCTATCTCTATATGGCAAACTTGTACCGTAAAATGTTCACCTCATTTTACCTGCCTTACCTGTGTAGACTAATTGACAGCATCCAACCTTGAACAACACAATTCTCAGGCAGTTCTGAGCTCTGATCTCGGAACCACAGCTCTGAACCTAAGAGCAAGTTTTCTGAAACCCTTTCATGCTCAGAAGCACCAGAACGAATTTTGGAAATTTTCCAGGCTTTTCAAAACTCAGAAGTGTCGGAAGTACAAGCACTGGTTCTTTTTGCCTTCAAATATCTCAGCTGAATCTCCAAATCAGAAATTTGGGAGATCATCTCCCGCTTTCTCTCTTCGTCCACAGCCTGTCTTTTCTCCAACTCTGCCACATGCCCATTCATTGTCATGAACAACTGCTTTAACATCCTGATGTTTTCGGTGTTTTTTAGGGCGGCATTCTGTGATCCAGCCCCCTTTCCTCGTGGATGGTGAATGTCAGGCAGCCCTATATCACTCCTCAGCAAATATGAAATGTGAGCCAAGCATGGCTGGACTCACCTTCAATCTTGCAACGGGTCCTGGCTTTAGCACATGCTCCACATGCCCTTTTCTGATTGTTAGTGGTGAGATTCCATAGACATGTTGTCCCATGGCTCTTGCATGCATTACAGACCTGTGAATAATGTCTGAGTCAGAATAACATTAGAGTCGTTGAAGCTCGAGCACTAACCCTAGCTTTGATGGCCTTCTAAACTGAAGCTAAAGCTAAAGCCATAGCTTTTGGTTCCTCTGACACTTCCAGCGAATCTGTTTTGCCTTTGAGGCTAGAATGCTCGGAAGGTCCAACCTGGACTCTGTCATCCTTGTCCTCGTTCATATCAACAAATTCCTGCGACTTGAATTTCTTCTTTTTCTTTGCAGGAGCTGCACCTTCATCATTTCCTGGTGCATGTTTCTTGCCCTTGCAATCCTGGACAGCTCCAATGCTTCCACTGTTCCTGGCAATGGAAGGATGGACGTTGGATGTGAGCTCTGGAAGGTTGTGACTGTTAGTGTTACGTTGCTATCCAATTATGCAAGCATAGGCCCACCCTCCTTTCTTTCTGCAGCATCTATTGCAGCTGCAGGCGGTTGAGTCAGCTTCAGCTTCAGCCCAGATGAACCCAGAACCAGTGCCCTCAATGACCCTCCCCCTACCTCTGAACGAACCATGGGTGCTGGATTTGCCCTCAAGCTCACTAGAGGTCAATGAACCAGGGTTAGAATAAAGGGCACAACATGAAATGGATGACTCACCAGATGGTGGTAGGAGTTTCCACCAGAAATCATCCCTTTTCAGCTTGGGGAGCACATCCACCAGAACATCCAAGTATTTCGCTCCAGTGATGGATGGATCATCGGTGTGCACCTCATTGAAGGAGAGCATGTCAAGCATCATGCCACATCTATAGTGGTGCCCCAGCATAGCCTTGAGGCTCCCGAGAAGCCTGGGGTGTAGAGAGCTTGTGCTGGGTTTCAAGTTCAAAATGTGGCTCTAGAAGCTTGATCACAAATCTCTATGATTCATCCAAAACACTGGATCACTTACCTGTTCAGATTTAAGATTGTCCCACATCCAGGGACTCCACTCTTTCTTTGGCCCAACAATACGAGGAATGATTGACAGGGCTACCTGGATGTGAGCCATTGTGATGAGAACTTGCTTATTGATTTGATGTGACATGTTCATGGCTATCACATTCAGATTCAGATTTGGATTCGACAGGTTGGTCAGAGAGCATTTTTGCCTTTAAGAAACCAACTCGGTAAAATGTTGATTATGAAATGCTGCCACCGTGGCACCTTATGTAACTCGTGTGGTGGATTTCATGACACATCAAGACTTGTTCCAACCTTCGCCTCCCACCAGCATGTCTTCCTTCAGCCTTGCTGAGTTTAAAATGTTACAAAAAGACATGTTGAAATTCATCGTCGACCAGGGACATGCACTCAGCCAGGCTGAGAAGGATTACATCAAGGCATGGTGAACATCTTGAACGTCTCACTCTCTGCCACTGACTTGGTCGTTGTTCTTTGCCATAGCTTGTATGGGATGCCATCATATACATGTCGGAAGAAATGAATAAAACAGAAAGGGAAACGGAGCATGTCGATGTCGCCTGGTCAGTCTGTCCTCAAGGAGTCGAAATCATTCCAAGGTGGCTCCTAGGGTGAAAGGAGAGGAGGAAAGAAAGAGAAAGAGAAAGAGGTGAGTATTCGATCTATCATGCCTTCGAACCAACCTGACCTGGTCATGATCCAGCAGCCAACCAAGGCACGTCAGGCCAGCGAATCAGCCCTCAGGCTGTGGAGGCTCAGGTAAGCAAAGCATTGTGGATCATGAAGATTTCATTCTCGTTGATCTACATGTTTGTTCTTCACAATCTAGGTCTCGGCTCCTGGCAATAGCAACAAGCATCCTGCACGAGAAAGCACCAAGAAACCCCACACACCTAAACAGCCCAGACCACTCAATAACCCAATCGTTGACTTCCACACAGAATATCTTGTCGACCTGCTAAAAGACAAACACGAGCTGATGCATAGGATTGTGATCCTATAGCAAGCACTTTGAATGGTCAAAGCTGGAGCTGATCCAAAACTTGCAGAGTGGCACATCAAACACATCAAGAGAGCATTGCCGAATGACCAGGATATATTGGAGGCAGCCAACCTGCTCATCAAATGTATCAAATTTAGGAAAGCATGTTGATGATCATGTCACATGTATTTTTCTGTAGATCATATTCATCCTGCTTTGCTTCTGCTTTTGCTTCTGCTTTGCTATCAGTCATGTGCACCAAGTTCATAGTCTAAGTACTTTGAAGGAAAGGATGTATACAGGATGAAGTGTCTTTTTCCACTGAAAGTCAAAAGTCAACTTGTTAAAGTTTTAAACTTTTTCTTTAGATGAGCAACATCAGGCTTGTTCTTGTTAGTATCCTGATAGTTCTGATAGTTCCAGACACTGATTGTCAAGATCACACTACCAGGCTGTATACTTCTGGTACTTTCAAGGATCGTTCTGAAGTTGAGACTTGAGTTTCAAGCAGTGTAGATATCTGAGTCAAAAAACAAAATAAAATCAAAAATCAAAAATCAAACTGATCACATTGCTATGCAAATGAAAACGAAAAGATTTCATTTACTTCACCTCATAAAGCAATGCTGAATCAAACGTGTCTGATCCAGAGTTTTACAAGTTTGAGTCCCAAAATATTACCATAAGCAAAGGTTGCATCACAGGCATTGATTTCTTCCTTTATCATAAATTGCACTCAACGCAAAGACTATTGCACACTATCTGATCCACAAATCCATGGATGAATGACAAAATGGAATATGTTCTAGAACGAAACTCTCAAGTTGACAGCACAGTATGTTCAGTGGAGATCACAGACATTGGCAGTGGAGTGGCCACCCTGTATGTCTTGAATGGTGGCATGTGTTCATTAACGCCAGTAGTAGGTGATTTTGCATACAATTTCTCTGATTCAACTGTCCATGTGTATGATCAAGACAATTGGAGAAGCATGACTATCCAGGACGTCAAGTTTCGCGTGTGCCATCCGAATGGGAACAGATTTGTAATGTGCTTCATCAACTGGGAACTACCATTCTGGATGTCTGTGGACGAGGAGGTTGAAGTTGAAGTTGAACGTGAATTCTGAATAGTGGACAAGGAGGAAGAAGTTGAAGTTGAACATGAATTCTGAATAGTGGACGAGGTTCTTTGTCGCTTCAGAGAGCTGTTCAACAGCAAAGGGATCTGGATTTCCAAACCACAGAGTGGGTGTCAAAGCTGGGTCTCAATCCTCTATGGTTAGAGCTGACTCAGAGCTTCTGTCCCAGAAAGAAGAAGAGAAGAAGAGTTCCGAGGAGGGGATGATGCCTCCCTGCATGAAAGTAAGGCTCTACATTCATCTAAACAGTACTATGGACTGACTGTCATGACAGAACGTGCATATCACACTGCAGGCAATAGGCAGAGGTCTAAACGAAGTGATGGCAAGGATTTGGTAAGTTCTGTGGTAATCATGGATGCACATAGCTCTGAAAATGTCCATTCATGTTCAGTGGAGATTTGTCAGGTCCTCTGTCGGATTCTCAGACAACATTGCAAAGATCTGGTGGGATATAGGATTTTAGACATACCTGCCTTTTGCTGAAATAGAGTTTTTGAAGATAAGGACATTTTTTCGTACTGGGGATCATTTCTCACGCACGGATGCCATACAGGACTGTGAAATGATGACTGTGAAAGACCTTGTGAGCCGGCCATCTTTGGAGAGTTCCACATTGAAAGCATGCAGTCCCAGTCTCGAATTCTTAGGTAAAGTTCACTTCTGGACATTATTTCACCTAGAATATTAGTTTGGTCAATTGGAGTAATTATCTTAATTTTAATGAATAATAAATGTTTAATTTCTACTATTTT
>JBBPOB010000346.1:0-18515 GCA_038091275.1 Tylopilus subfusipes | reverse complement strand
TAGCAATGCTATTGTTTGATCTGGTAGGTGCATTGTCCATCACCAGCTTATAGTTAGATTGGGCCCGGAGGGAAGATAGAAGAGTCCCCTAGCATCCATTCATCTTTCCCTGACTAACGACAATGGGAGATATGATGATGTGATGACGCAACAATGTGATGATGCAACCATGGCATGACGACACAGTGACGATGCAACGACAATGCCGATGCCAGTGCCAATGACAACACTGATGGTGTGTCATTGTTGATGCTGCCATTGCCATTGCCATTGCTTCTCAATGGGGGTAATTTCTTGTGATGGTTGGATGTTTTTGGTGTGATGGAGTTAATTTTACTGCAATGTTTTTGGTGTGGTGGGGTGATTTTTTTGTAATGGATTTTCTGTGCAGATTTTCCATCATAGTGCTTGGTTATCTATGTTGTCATTACTTGTTGTGACCTTTAATGTTACTTATGTTTACTTTGGATCTGAAAGGTGTTGTAAGTAGCTGAAAAGCTGCCAAGGATCATATACATAAGTGACAGCAAGTATTATGTTACATTGCTGATGCTCTGAGTCATCACACAAGGTACTAATGGCTACTGTAGGCAATGGGCCACTGAGGCAATCAATGTTGACAATCTGGCTGATTACCAGGAGATGGTAACAAAAATTGTTGACATGGAAAGCAAGCCATCCACAGTCAAAATTCTTGTTGACATGTGACACATTCAGAAGCTGCCCTGAGCACAGGCTAGCTCTGGGGATGACTTGCAACATTCCAGCAATGATACTGGGGTGTGCATAGGTTCACATTCAGTATAGAGACTCAATATACTAATATTTTACTAGGGAAATGCTGCATGCTCTACAAAATCCAATCACAATGCCCACATGGGTCAATGGTGTATCAAGCTTCAGCAGAAGTACAGGAATGAACACAACAAAGGGCTGATGTATGTCAGGCCCCTCAGAGCTCTCCCATTGATGCCAGCGATGGTCACTGATTGGGTTCACACCCTTAAGGCAGGACAGGCAACTCTATTGATTCCATCCAATATTGAGTTGTTTGACCCAGTGAATAAGGCTTCTTTTCTTTCCCATGGGAAGAGAGCTTCAGTGCAGACTGTGCCATCACTGTCATCAGCCATCAATGTTAACTATTTGACCTCCATTCTTCTGATACAGACACTAGCCCAGTCAGGTCTTCTCTCTTTGAATTCAGGTATATCTGCTGGCATGCCACATGTCCTTGCCCCATCTCCTCAGACTCCAACTCAGAAGAAGAAATGTAGTGAGGCTGCATCATCACCATCCATTCCCTCTTTGTCTCACTTGATATGCTATCTCAAGCATGCCGAGGCACACTTAGGTGTCAACAATGTGCTCTTATATAGATCTTCCCTGGAGAACAATGGAATTGGCCCTGATATTCTTTCTGATGTTGAAGACAAGTTCCTCACTGATCTTGGCATTTTATCAGGTGATGTGATCTAGTTGAAGAAAGTAGTATGGCATGGTGGAATGGACCTGATGTGGAGTGAAAGCTGTTACATTGTGAGACGTATACTAGCCTCTAAAGGCTAAGAGGATGTAGGACTCTCTGATCAGGATAGTGTTCTGGTTTAAGTCACCATTGAGGGAGACTATGTTGATTACTAGGATTGTGTTGAGGAGGGTATCCTCAATGCCATGAGAGGTGATAATGGCAAGGGTACAAGCATCAGAGATGAATGCTTTGATGAGTTGCGAGAACTCCAAAGGCAGAGCTTCAGTGGAGGTGTTGCTTACTTTCATAAGTTGACCAAGGAAGTCTTTAGACTAAACAACTGAGATTGCTTAGGACATGACAAGCTCTCTGACATGGAAGTAGATTGGTGACATAGAGGAGCTGGATATAGAGTAGAGGCTAGTTATTCAAAAGAACTAGCATAAGGATAAAGGGTGCTACTTGTTGTACTTAAATATCATGGGGTCCATCACATGGACCAAGACAAGAAAGGAATTGGAGAAATTGTACAACTTATAGAAGCCACTCAGAAAACAGAAAGGAAAGTTATATGATCTGAAAACCAATGAGAAATCATGATTTGTGAATATCTCAGAAATGGATGATAGTGATCAAACGAAACTTGGAGGGATGATAGCATATGGTATTGGCTATTTGTAGCCAGAAGGGCTTGGTCATAGGATATGTACACGACTTAGCACATTATGATTTTTGTGCAGGTCAACAGTAAGGATCAATCATCTCATCTGCTAATCACATTTTAAAAAGAGCCTAGTATCTCTTACTTTGCTAAGCATGGGGTACTTTTCATCAAATGGCCATCAGACCTACATGAATCTTCAATCAACACAGTGGACAATATATTGTCATGTGAGGGGAAGCACCTTCCCTTTCTGAAAGACCTTGTACATACTCAGGTTCATTATAACAAGGCATTCAGGGCTGGTGATGATACAATCATCCTGGATGTATTGTTAGTGTTTACTGCAAAAGATGACTCATCCTTCTTGATATGCCAAGTTGTCTGCCAGATTGCTTTCTCCCAGCCATTCAGGGATGCCTGAAACAATATCAGAATTCTCACAAATGCTGACTCCTCCATTTGCATGGCTATCATTGTTGACATTAAGAAAGATTGACCTTACAGACATCTGACAGAGAAGAGCACGGCATGGAAGACCCTGTCATGTGCATATCTGGATTACCCTTCTTTCATGGAGACAAGCTCATACTGCAAGGGTTCATCCATTCCGACCATCAGCAACTGTTCACCTGAATCTTTGCCAGAACCCCTGATTGTTGGTGGTCATACATGGTGCTTGGTCAAGAAGGTGATCTACCATGTATGGCTCAAGGCCCCTGACTCTGAACAATTGGATGTTGATGTTGATCCCAGAGATCATTATGCTTTTTGCATAAGTACACCTGGTCATTAATAACTCCATTCCTTTGTTGTGCTAACATGTTCCAAGATGTCACCCAGCAATGCCACCAGGGCTGATGTGGAGGCTTTGCTGCTCCAGGGTCTAATTGACATCAAGAACTCTGTCATCTCATTCTGTGAGTTGATCATCTGTGACACACCCTCTTTCCCTGACCTCTTGCTCTTAGTTTCCCATGAAACTACACTCCCCACATCACTGAAGTTGTTCAATGAAGACATCCTGCTAGGGATTAAGCAGACTAGCCATGCCTGATATGACAAATGGTTCACTAAGTCCTTTCAGGGTGTAAAGTGCTGTCATGAGGTTGACAAGGATTGGGGAGGTGACAATTTGAAGAAGGCCAAGAAATGATGAAATTATACCTTTCATTGACTCCATGCGTCACTCCCCTTTTTTTGAACATGATAAGTACTGTTGTCCACATGTTGTATGCCCTCCTAACAATACATGTATGCGCTTATTTGGTTACCAGCACTTTAGGTGAGAATGGTAAAAAATCCAAAGGCAAATCTTGGTCCATGAGTGGGCACATTGCTGCAGGACATAAACAGTCAACACCTACACCCATTCCCATCTGAGGCAGCACTCAGCCATTTAAGGTTGGTACAGTAGTTTTTTCAAGTCCAACTAAGATGCCCCCCCAGTCCACCAGAACTTACCCTAATCAGAATGCTCCTTCTGTTGTGCCCCCTGCCACCCTGAATCCTCAAACTTTGCTCCTAGAACCTATCCCACTGGCAGATGCAAGCCAAGGTCAATGTCCTGCTTGTTCCCATCATCTCCCTGCCCACTTCCATAAATCAGTGGGCCCTGATGATGGTGCCAGTAGTGCTGATGCACCTCAGAACAACATTGAAGATACTGAAGAAATGTTTAATCTTGCAGATGTCAGCAGTAATGAGGAATCACCCATCCCCAGAGCCTGCAGAAATCAATACATCAATGATTTACAATCAAGCCTGGCCACTGACCCACTCATGACAACCCAGTTGTCCCAAAAGCAAGATATGCCATCATTAGCAGACATTGCTTATTTCTTCCAGAAGGAGCAGGCTGTTGGTGAACAAACTGTTTGTATCATATATGAGTGAGTCATCACTCAAAGCTCACATCATGGTTCTAATGTACATATCAGAAAGATGAAAAAGGAAGCCCTGACAGAGTTCCCATCTAATCAAACCTTTACCTATGGCCCTAAGACATCAAATTCATCAAAGTGAGTCCATATCAAGAAGTATCATCTTGACATTTACCTAGAAGAGGCTGAGAAGAGAAGTTGGTTGCCTTGATTAGAAAATGTCAAAATGGCTTTTGACAAAGGTTACAATTTCCAAACACTTCACCAAGTGCTCACTGCCCTAAACACTTCAATTCAATCACTTCCACACTTGAACCAAAGTGACCCTCAAGATGCTTCTTTGAATCCTTTACCTTCTGGATGTAATCCCTTGGAAAGTGGGCTACCACCATTTACCCTCGCAATGCTACATCAGTATTTGTTGCAGTTTATTGTTGCAGATGATTAGGTACGTTGTATTTCTCATGATCTTGATACTTTGTACTCAATGTCTACATCAATCAATCAGTGTTGTCAAGTGCCCTGAATTCTAGCTGCTCCTTCTTCTTCTCTGCCAAGACTTGAAAGATTCTTAGATCCCTCATCATACAAAGATACATAAGCTGATTGTCAAGGCATGGAGATGGTATTTCTTGGTTTTGAAAGAAGATCTAGCCATACATTGATTTCATCCTTATTGCCCACTTTATCTTAGAATTGATCACTCATCACAGAAAGCCAAGGGCAAAATATTATTTACAAGTGACATATGGACAGATGAGAATGCATGATCTTTCCTCACATTAATGGCACATTGGATTGCCAAGGGTGACCAACTGGGTACTCTCAAATGAAAGCTGGATTGATCACCTTCCACCACTTTCCAGACAGTCATACAGGGGTCAACATTGTGAAAACAATTTTACACCTGCTAGATTGTGCAGGAGTTACTGGCAAAGTATGTACATGTCATTTGTATTATTGGATTCACCTACCTTTTTCCAGGTTGGCATTTTACTCTTGACAATGCAAAAAACAATGATGCAGGTATGTGAGAGCTGTCTCACCTTCTTGCCAAATATGAAATTACCTTCGATCATGTTAATAGATGCATAATGTGCTTCCCCCACATCCTCAATCTTTGCTCAGGGCATATTGCCAATCAATACATGGACATCAACTTTGCAGCCATTGGTGATGCTTGGGTCGATGCACTTGATCCAAATATCACTGTTGACAAGGATGCTTACATCAATGCCCTTCAACAGGACCTAATTGCTCTTGGCCACAACATTGTTCACATTGTGCATGGATCAAACCTCCGCTGTGAGGCCTTTGACAATACTCTTGTTACTGGAAACCAAATGAACTGGTTTACTGATAAGGAAGGAAATCCAATGAAGCTTCCCATACTTGAACTTATAAGGGATGTGAAGTTGCACTGGAACTCAATATATCTCATGATCAATCATCTGCATGTCCTTAGGCAGGTAAGCACAGCATGACAATAGTCAACCTTACTCTTGGCAATTATACTGATTCCCTCTCCAGCCTCTTGATTATTTCTTCCAAGCTTCATCCCATTGAGAGCTCACTAGCTATAGCCTGGACAAGATGCATTGGCTTGTCTTGGAGGACTTGGAAAGGGTCCTCGAGGTGAGTGTTTCCTGTTGCTTGTTAGTGGAGCACTAGTGATGTTCTTCACCATTGCCATAGATTCCTCATGGTGCTCAACAGACCATGTTGAGTAAGAGTTTGCCTCTCCTGTCCTGTGCAGTACCATCATTCAAGTCCATAATTGTTCAGTGGGAGCACCTCCAAAGATTAGCACCATGCTGTGCACCTTTCATTGATGTCAGCCTCATCACTGCAAGGGATTATTATCATCACATGAAAAGGACAAATGCATATGCAATTGCAATATGTGCATATATTCACCATTGACTCTACACATTGTATTCATGATTTTATAGTGGTTGACCCTTCTGTCTACCTTAGCTGGATTGAGGTGAACTGGATGCAGGATGACGTTGCCAAAGTGAGAAGTGTAATTTTACAGCTCATAAGTCCTACTCTCCCCCATGAATACCATTGCTTCTCACTCTGAACCCAGATGAATGACCACTGTGAACTCAGCAACCAGGATTCAAACAAACCATCACCATCACCAAACCCCCTTCCTGCCCATGATCATTATAATACCCTCAGATCATGCCTTGCCTCATGATATGGCCTGCCAATATTACACCCACAGCATTCAACCACTGTACAAACAGTTGAGCAAGAGCTCATGTTGTATGTGACAGCTCCTTGTTCTCTTGAGGGGACAGATCCTTTGTTGTTTTGGATGGTACATGTATAATTTGGTTGAACTCATTGTACCTAATGTTACAAATTTCTTCAGGTTTCCCACAACATGTACACAACTCTTTACCAAGTTGCTATGGATTACCTTCCAATCCAAGCATTGGCCATTCCCTGAAAGAGAGTATTCTTGTCTGGTAGTGAAACCATGACAAAACAATGAAACTGGATCAGTCTGATCCTGATGGAAGCACTTCAAATGGTTAAGTTTTTCCTTAAGAAAGAACAGCTGAATTTCACCAAAGGATGGGTAATGTTGATGGCTCAGATGGCCGTTGATGTTGACAATGATGATATTCTGGCAACAATTGTTAATGACAGCATCAATTGTGATGGGATGAGATTGTACATCAATCACATTATTGGAGTTATTGATGACGAGGAGAATAATGACAGTGATGATGACCTTGTGCTGACAGTTTGAGTTATATCTGAATTCTTTGCATGTATGCTATACTTGCTCACACATGTAGCAATCAATAGTAGAGAATTTGATATTGTTGTCCTTTGATGGTCTGCATCCATTTCTAGCATTCCATGCTCCATTTATGTGTTTTTACATGTTTTTCTGTGGGGTTGCAAATCCACAGACTCATCACTTCCATCACACCTTAACTGGTGAACATGGACATGATAGTACCCTTTTGAAGGTGGCTTGCAGCCCCTTGGTGGCTTTGAGTAAGTCCAGCTCAACTGCTGCAACAACATCTCATGTGCTGACTTAGTGCCTTGCTTGTTGTGTCCTTATCAATGATGAACCCATGGTCGCTCAAGTCGGTTGTCAAGTGCTATTCTTGCTCCAACCTGAGGAAGAGGGTGCTGGGTTGCATCATTGACCCTGGTAGGTTGCTCTCATTCAATCCTTGTCAGGTCTAATGTAACTTGCTCTAGCAACACTTTTGACAACTTTTCAGATGGGCCATCACTAAATGCCTTTTGTTTGGACCTCCCAGGACTGGAAAGACACTTGTTGTGTGGGCTCTTGCAAAGGAGGAGGCTGGTTACCACCACATAGGTTGCTGGTGGACTTGCCTAGGGAGAAGGAGTGCAAAGGTGGGTGATATTTCACAGTGAACTATGTGGCCCTGATGACAGGGTGTTGCAGGCACCTTACATAATTTATTGTAGGACAAAATGGTTGTGTCATCCATGGATGTCAAGGGATTGGTGAGGCAGACCAAGAGCTTTTCAGAATCAGATTTGAAGCATGCATTGGGCCTTTTTCAGTGGTCCAATACCTATCTGATGATCATGTCTTGTATAGACTTGTGTGTCTCTGCTACACTCAATGCTGTCAAGGGGTCAGTGTGCTTTGGAAAGTGTCATCAGAGACCTCAGCACAGGATATGCCAACAAAAGAGTTGAACACCACTGCCTTGAGCTATTTTCCAACCATCCACCCAGATACTTAATGAGATCACACCATTAAGCTCCAAGGCACTGGGTTCCTTGGCAAATCTGTGCAAATGAAATGAATAGTTTGGTGAGGGTTAGAGAGAGAAGTGGTGAATACAAGTCTGGGGCAAGGGCAAGTCTGGATTTATCAAGTCTTTGCTCAGTACAGGGCAAGATGAAGGTCATGTTGTGGAGCCCCATGGAGGACTCAATGCATATGTAGCATGGTATTGTGAAGTGTTGTAAGGTATTGTATTGCTTGTACTTTAGCATATTGTGTACCACATGTTAAGATGAGCTAATGTACCAGTCTCCAATCTGACTGAGCTGACATTTGGGAGCTGGCAACTTGATGAGCCAGTGACCCAGCTAAATGAGAATAGCCACTGGCTTGACTATGGCTTGAGCTGGCTACAAGCTGTAGCTGCAGCAACACTATCATCAACCCATCCTTCAGTGTTATCAGCTTCATCTTTGCTCATCTCATCATCATCATTATCCAAGTCATCCCCATTGTCCAGTTCCTTTACCAGGTCTTTAAACTGGTCATCATCATCTTTGAACTGGTCATCATACTCAACATCCTCAATGCTCTTGCATTTTGCCTCAAACTGTGAGAGCAGAATCTTGGTAACCAGATCCACAACATGAAGAAAACATCATGTATGATTAGCATCATCCACAAACTCAGGAATGAGCTCAGTGAGTTTGTCAGCCATCACATTATTATTAGATGCATTGTCACATGTTACAGTGAGGATCTACACAATCCATTAGCCCAAGGTACATCATGCTCAGTGAGTAAAGTACTTTATCTGTTAACCCAAATTCCTTCAGCATTGTTGCAGACACTTTTGCTAGCTTGTGCCCTGTGTGCGACTTCATTCACTTCAATAATGTCACTCATTCTGACCTGGTATGTCATTTACCTTCAACAACTGAATGAAATCTAATAGTAATGACAGCAGCTTCCCCTTGTGTTCCAAATGGACACAGAATGCAACAAATGCTTGGTGGTTGGGGGATGTCCAAGTGTCCATGGTAAAACTCAGGTTACCCTCATGTTCCTGGTAAGTACATTAGACTTGTTGTCTGATTAGTCTACAGTCTCACTGACCTGCAACATTTTAGCAATCCAATTGTGAGTACATGCAAAAACAAGCTGAACATCACATGACACTGTTGCAGCAGAAGGTATGTAACACTCCAGACATCCCATTTTCATCAATGACCTAAACCCATGGTCCTTGACAATGGAAAATGGCTGTAGGCTCTCAGCTACCCACTGAACCATTTCAGCTCTATGAAAAATTATATTATCTGTACCAAGAGTCTCAAGGAAGCAAATGAACACACCTTGCTTGCTGTTTCATATGTTGACGATGAGAGTATGTCATCTTCCCCCCCTCCCCTTTCCACTCAAATGCAATGGTTATTGACCTGTCTTGTAGGATACTTCCAACAATCTTGGTGTGTACTTTGTTCACATCCTTTGCATCGTCAGTGGCAGCCAACACTTCAGGTCCCCAGCAAGATTTGACATGCTTTCGCATGTTGCTGGTGGATCAGGCATCTCCAGTATTGAGAAAGTGGTAGATCATCAATTTGCAACCATACACACAACATCTAAACTTGTGTGCACATTGTTTGTTGATGACTACAACTTGGGGCTGTGGTTTGAAGAATGCATAAACAGATGAGGTCCAATCTTTCATTAGATGAGCTGTGGATTGCATGTTGGCTAACAACAATTGTTGACACAACTATAGCTTACCTAGTTTGTCTTCAGGGTCCATGATGAGCTCTATGAAGGGTGACCACATACTCTTGCCATTGTTGAGTTGGTCATTCTCATCGAGAACATCCTCAACAGTTGCTTGCTTTGAAGAGGAGGTGGTCGACCCTTGTGAGGATTCAATATTCTTGGTGTTGCTGTTGCTGTTGTGTGTCTTTTGGGCAACATGAGCCTTCTTGGAAGCCACTTTCTTATTGCTGCCATTGTTCTTGCATTTTGCACCCTTTCCCTGGTGTTCTTCAAGTGCCACCTGGGCTTTGCTGGTCATTTTCAATACTCACTTTGCTGGTTGGGGGGACATGTTGATGGTTGGGATGGTAGAAAATTTTCTGTGGCCTCCATTTCACCTTTCTACATGTAGCATGATGTACATAGCCTTCATTACTTCAATTTGAGTCTCTGTGTCATACCTTAGCACAGATAGATTAAAGAAATTAGATACAAGTCTTGGGTACCACATGGGTACTGCATGGGTATGTGGGTTTCACAAAGCCAACCCACACCTGTACCTGAGTGGTACCCATACCTGCTGCCTGTGCAGGTTACCCCAACCCGTGTCATTGCCTAGCACTACTTATGTACTTGAACCATATCAATAAATTGATAAATCTTTGTGACTCTTACCCACTTGGGTGATGTGTGTCTTGGGTGACTGTTCAATGATCAGTCTCTACAGGACCTACCATTATAAGTGATATAATAATAAATTAGGCCCACCAAAGCAATAAACCTTGGCCACCCTCACCAAGCCATGTGATGTGTGTATTTACTGACTGCCTGACACTAATTTTCCAGAAGACTTACAGTTATAAGGGGTACATAAGGTTGACCTAACCAATAAACATTGGTCACCCTTGCTGAGCCCCATGATCTTTGTCATTGCTGACAGTCCAACACTCATTTTCCAGAAGACCTACCATTACAAGAGGCTTATAAGCCCTTAGAAATTTCTCTTATATGTATTGTCTTTATTGATACAAAATACAAAATTTATTTATTACTAAGGCATTACAAGACCTTATCAAAATCTGGAGTCTCATGATGCAAATGCATCTCATATCGTTGACAAAATGAACAGATGTCATAATAGAAGTGAAGAATGGAAAATGATAGAGAATAACGGCAGAAAAGTGACAAAACAGCACAAAAGCATGAAAGCAAGACGACAAACAAATGATCAAAGACCAAAAGTGACAAAGGGAACAAAGTCATTGACATGAGTACCATCCAATCTAAACAATCTCCAACACCCCCGTCTGAATTGTGTTAAACTTTGTCAGGTGTGGGACTCCTGAAACTATGATCTCGTGCTCCGCAGTGACACGCTTGTATTGGTGATTTGACACTCGCTCAAGTAAGAGTGCATTGAATGGACGCCTCAGGCGGGCAACGAACTGCAGTGCCTGGGTATAGGAGTTTACTGGGGTGGAAGGTTCAGCAGATGACAGAGAATCATTAGACTCGGACTCTGCCTCGTCAATCAAGCCCACGTCACCCTCGACCGCCAGTTCATCGTGGTATGCAGACTCATCAAAAGGGTCATGGAGGTCACAGAGCCATGGGTGTATAAATAAGAGTTTACCGGGCTGCTTCAGCGGTATCACGTCCATAGTTCTGAACTCCACTTTGCCGAGTAACGAGACTGTTGCGCGATAGAAGTTTCCCTGTACATCACCACCAATTCTTGTAATGCGAAAAAAAATGCACGGGAGCTGTAAACAATGGTTCGAGAAGGTTGCCCGAGGGAGCTGAACGACACGGTAGTAGCACACAAAGACGTCCTGCATTGCCACTTGAGTACGCAGTTGTTCCACCCATGCATCAAATTTGTTGGCCTCCACCGGGGGTGTGCTGTATGGTTGCTGGCTATAGACAGAGAGGGAGGCGGGAAGAGCGGAGTTGTATGACGACGGTTTCCCAGTCCACGCGATCACCGTTACGTCTCCTGTACGAGCAACAATATTCTCTAGAAGATGGCCGAGAGCAGTTTTTCCCAACCCATAGCGAGGGATGATGTCACTTGAGAATATTCCAATCAAAGAGTATGCAATGTCTTCTTCCACTGTGGCATTGCAGGATGATGCTAAGCATAGCTTCTCTCACACTCCCAAACACTCTGGCTGAAAACTGGTGATAGTCTCGGGAGCGACACCCATGGCTTGCACTAGTTCCTGCCTGATCAGAGGAGATTCCTTGTGGTTGGCATGCTTGTCATTGAGATATAGCTTCCACTCGCGATTATAGAATTGGATGACTTTCGACGCAAGAAGTTCCTGTAAAGTCCAGGCACGACCCATCCATCGGCTCTTGATCAGGTCCCCAAGATCTGCAGATGGCAGAACATCTGCAAGATAGACCAGTGTCTCCACTGCTTCTGCATACCAGTCGTACATAGAGGTGAGGGATTGGCTGAGAATGGCACTCGTACTCTTATTGATGCAACAGGTATTGAACCAAGCCCATCGAAAGCCATCATCGCGAGACGTTGTGCAGAATTGGCGAAGCTTGTCGTTCAGTGGTGAGCGCTCCAGTTTCCAGACTGAATCGACCAGATTGACATCCTGAAAGTTCGGTTCCTTTCCCTCCCATATATGGGAAAACATGATCCATTTGAAGTATTGGGCGACAGATTGATGGATACGTGCGGGATCTATTTTTGTCATTGCAGTCTCGGAGACCAGCTTCTTGAACGGTGTTTCCGATTTGAACAACCGAATCCGTTTGTGTGCATCACACAGTTGACCGCTTGTAGCGTCGATGAGGACGAGTGGACAGAGTTTGAATATCCTGTAAATGGCGGTGTCAACAGCGGTGAGTATCTCCCACGGTGTGGGATGATTTGCTAGCAGACCTGTAAAACGTTGTGGTCCAAGGTCCAAGGATAGTATCAGAGAGTATGCACAACGTATTTCTTCGTTTGGGGAATTCTTGATGATGGAAAGCATGTGGAGGAATGCATTGTACGCTTCACCATAGTCTTCTGCACCGTGAAGCGCCACGTACTTCCTTTCATATTCCCGATGCGACGAGGGGTCCCGTTGGATCACCTGCATATAAGGATGGAGACTTAATGTGGCATGGTGAATAGAACCTGCCCCAAGTACCTCGTTTGCATCTGCCAGAGTGTCCCTCCACATCCCTTTTGAAGCTCATGCCTTGCTCCGTTTGTAGAGGATATCCACCCGATTTTCTGGATCAAGTAACGATGCGGAGGTATACCATGCAATCACATCGTCATGTTCCCCAGAACTGAGTGCTGTGTCGCCACGTTCTTTAAGCTTTTCGGCACATTTTTTCTTGAGCTCTGAAAGCACACATTGGGCCCGTCCACCACATTTAGGTATTGATACCCACCCATAACCCACTCCGCCATTACTGTGCTAGCACTTGCCTCCTCGCCAAAGGAATCAAGTATCTTGAGAAGTACTTCCGCTGCTTCCTCCACATGGCCCGAGGCATAGAGATCTTCGCAATGATATTGCTGCGTCGTGACGCGAAGCCCATCAAAAGTCCATCCAAATATCTTAAACCAACAGTCAACAGGTGTCCAACAAGTGTCACCTGAAATAGCCTATGAGCGAAATCGTCTCCAAATCATAGCCGGTACATGATGTGGAAAGGCCCTGCCCGCGTTCAAGTGACTGAACTGCACGTGCATAGTCGCCCTGCATTAGATACATTTTCCCAAGGACCTAGGCAATATCATCATGTCCATATTTATGGTCTTGTCTGACATGAAATACCTGGATGTAATAATACATTGACTTGTCATCCCTCGAGATGGAAATCAGATCATTGACGCGCGAGATCGCCATGTCATGTTTCCGGGAAATAAATAACATCATGGCCTGGGTGGGGTTAGCTGTATCAGAGACTTGCTACGCATCTGGATCATTCACCTTGATGAGTAACAACAGATTGCTCTCTTTTGGATCACAGTTTCTGAACACGAGGTCGAACACCTGCACCGCTTCCTTGTGTTCATCCTTTCCTATTTGCGCTAGAGCCATGGCAATATAACCCATGGCCAACGGCTGAATGGCGACAGACTTGATGTGTGGATGAGTGGACACCTAAGTACGTGATCAAGAGAATGAAAATGACCTTCTTGGTGTCTTGGTGTCCTCATATGCCAAAATCCAGTCTTCCGAACGTGCTTTAAGGAGAGCATTCTGAGCGAGAACATGGTGAGTGTCACTTGAGGAGGCTGATGTGTCCGAGTCGGGATCAGGGATGAGTGTATCCACGTCTATGGAGCTGTCACGCATTCATTGTCTGAAATCACCGATGCCAATGGACATTTTTTTCTTTTCTTCAGCTACTTCTCTTTTCAGAGCACTGAGTGCAGAGTGCACTGCATCGAGGTCAACCTTGAGTTTCCGAGCTCTCTGCTCTGTCGTGTCTAAAGCTGACTGCAGACTAGATCTCTCGTGCTGAAGACCAGCGACTTCCATATCGTACTCTGCCTTGAGTTTTCGAGCCTCTTGCTGGGCAGATTCCACAGCTGACTTCAGATTAGCACCCTCCCGCTGAAGATGAGTGACTTCTCTCTCGTAGTCCGCCTTGAGTTTTTGAGCTTCTTGCTGGGCAGATTCCAAAGGGACTTTCTACATAAAATGTGACAGATACAATAAGATAATGAGACAGGTGTGAAGATATAGATTCAATAATCACTCACAGCCTAGGTGTGAAGTATATAATAGTATGATTAGACGGTTGTCAATACAAAGATTAGATGATCACTCACTTCCTAAATAAGTACGCAACAACATAGCGGTGAAGTGGCAACGAAAGCATGCATTTGGTGAATGCTCACCAACTAGATTGAATGATTAATGGTGGGACAGCCATGAACACATGGATTCAACCATCACTCACTTCCTAGATGGGAGGTGACGAGCACAATACGGCGGTGAGACGGTTGTGATCGCATGGATTCGACCATCACTCACTGCTAGATGGGAGGCGACGAGCACGATACGGCGGTGAGACAGTTGTGATTGCATGGAATCGACCATCACTCACTTGCTAGATGGGAGGCGACGGGTACGATATGGCGATGAGACGGTTGTGATCATATGGATTTGACCATCACTCACATACTAGATGGGAGGTGACGAGCACGACATGGCGGTGAGATGGTTGTGGTTGCATGGATTCGGCGACTACTCACAGACTGATTTCATGTGACGAACAGGTCATGCATCCGCCAGGCCATTGTCAGAGAGTTAAATCGCTACGTTGCATTGACTTCGTACCATCCTAGAATCCTCAATGGAGAGTGCATTCTATGTGGAGGAGGAGGGACACGACTGATCATCGCTTATCCAAGGTCTAGAACCCGAAATGACCTGCCCTAAAGCATCTAATTCCAACTATGGTAGTAGTGGGTTTTCTTGTCCCCCCTAAAAATCAGTCTTTGTTTGTTGTTATGTGACTTGAACTGCAGAGGGAAAAGCTAGGCTAAGTGTGGGCAGGCAAGAGCACAGGTAACCCATGGATATCAGGAGCTGTACCCACACCTGTACCCAGCAAAAACCCATACCTACCATACAGGTATGGGTTTTCTGATAGGTAGGTTACTGGATACCTGTATCTGACCTGTGGCAGGTTTACCCACAGGTATGAGCAAGTGGGGGGAAGCAACAGTGAGGCTGATGGTGACAGCATGATGGCTCAGCCCAGCTCAAGCTCAGGCAGCAGCTTGGGCAAAGATGAGAGTGTGTCAGGGGCTGAAGGCCCCATATACAGTATGAACAGTGCAAGCAGGCACGTGTGATAGAAGTAATCACATGTGCTGTGGATAGTAGATAAAGGCAGGGGGCTGATGATATGAGCTCCCCATTATTTTACCATCTTGTCACTATGTATCATACAGTGAATCCAATGGTGGTTCACTTCACCAGTGTGATCTTAAGGCAAGACCAACACCCTTTACAATTTTTTGAAGTGCATATCACAAATTCACCATGAGTTGCACCATTATCCACAGTTATGCAAGAGCAGTGGCTGCTCAGCTGTAAGAACTTGGGGGTGAACTGCCCCTAGACAAAAATGGTCATCAACTTCTGAAAGGTCCACCCAAAGGGAAGAAGTCAACTATAAAGTCAAAGAAGAAGGGATCTGCTCCCTGAACTGAGATCAAAGACACTGGTCAAGGATGGAACAATAAAGAATCCAAGGCTGGTAGTGCCCCAATGCTTAGGGATTTCCAAGTTTCCCAATCAGAGAATAGCACTAAAAGGGTCACAAGAGAAGCAACAGCTAGAATCTCCAGATCAATGATGGAGGTGGTAAGTCCCCTTACTTCTCAGTATACCAAGTGAGAGCTGACCTGTCTCTTGGTTGAGTCAGATCTTGCACAGAGGGATAAAAGTCCCCTCAGACAGATCTATATAAAGGGAGCAAGACCCTCTCTAAGGCTGTCATCATTGAAGGCTTTAATAAGATTTTCCTTAAAGGAGGGCATCCCTCTGCATTCAGCATATGTTTACAAAAACATTATTGACTATCTCAATGAGATGCACTGCCAATGGGTGGAATATTGGCAAGGCCCAGGTGGTTTTGGCAATCATGGAATTGAGCCTGGGTAATTTTATGCCCACCTGATTGATTACCTCAGAATTGTAATCAACCAGGAGATCAAAAGGGAGACCCTCATTGAAACTGACAGTGGTTCAGCCAAAGTCCCTGTTAAAGATGAAAATGAGGATGCTCTAAGAACAGGAAGACCTGTTGTCCTGAGGGACTAGCCCCTGATATGCCTAACCACCCAAGATACCTATTCAGACATGACTCTAATATCATTCATCACATCTTTGGACCAGACCAAGGCAAGGAAATAAATCACCAAAATGCTCAGAATTGAGCAGTAGCAGCAGCAGCAGAAAAACACCCTCCTAATGGGGGAGATCCCAATAAAGGGGGCTCCTCCAAGGACTCCTCTGAGTTATTTGACACCATGACTATCCTAAGAATGGAGATAGGGACAATGACCCACCTGACAATGATCTGCTCAGACAAGGTGATCCACCCAAAGGAGGCCCTTCTGGAGACAGTCCTCCCAATGACCTGAATGGAAGCTAAGGATATGGAGGTCCCCTGCAAGTTCCTTCATGGAGTAATTGCCATAATCAGCAGGACCTTAGGGAATTTACTTCTGGCAATGCATGCTATGTGAGATTCATGCAGTGTCAATATATTGACCATATTAGGAAACAGGTTGGTCAGGTGACTGGACCAGTTGGCCCAAAGGTAAAGGTGATGAGTTTGCCTAAGCCAGAAAAGTACAGAGATCAGAATAACCTCAAAAAGTTCAATGAATGGGTTAGCCAGCTGCTGAAGTATTTCAGGACCTTTAAAATCACTGGTCCTAATCATGAGGATGATCATGTTCTCTATACAGGATTGTTCCTGAAGGAAATGGCCTTTCAATGGTACAACCAGTCTTCTGATTGTTAGGTCCAATACTGGACCTTTAAAAACCTTATTTGTGAGCTTTTCAAGTGGTTCATACATGAGGCCTTAGTGCAGAATGCCACCAATCAATATGACTGTACCAGGTACAACTCACTGAAGGGCATGCTTTTGTTCTACAACAACTTGAAGTGTTAAGCAGATCAAATGGTACAACCTCCCAACAATTACTCATTTAGGAGGAAATTCCTTCAAGGGTTCCCTAGTTCCCTCATTGATATGATGTACCAGACTTGCAGAATCACCACAGAACACTTGATAATCCAAGAAATCATCCTTAAGGAAGTATAATGGATGGAGACCACTTAAAAGGCAAATGACCTTCATATGTGTGCTACTCAGCACTTTGGAGGCAAATCCTCCTTGAATGCCCCTAGAAGATTAGGCTTTCAATATCAGAAGAAGATCCATGACTGCTCTTTAGGAAATACAGATATCAAACTCAAGTTCTTCAGAAAGGGCAATACCCTTTATCAGAACAAATCAAAGTTCTGGGGCTCCAAACAGAAGAGTGAGTCCAAGGGTGATTATGATTACAAGGGAAAAGATCATACATGCTCACATGATGTTATGCGAGTCATTTATTAACAAGCAAACACTCGAAGGTTTACTCACTTGTTTCAAGAGAGGTACTCATGAAGAGATGCTGCATTCTCAAGAACAAGTTACTAGATTGAGGTAATGGTCAATTGGACCAACTAGATCAAGGGTTCTGATCAATTGGACCAGCTAGGACAAGGTTGAGGGTTCTAGCCAGATGGACTAGGACACGAGATGATTGTGTATAATTCAAGAGATCAAGTGTGAAGAAAGTACAAAGTATGCGATGAGTTTTATATAGTGTTAGACGAGGGAGACACATTGTCATTAGTCAGGGAAAGATGAATGGATGCTAGGGGACTCTTCTATCTTCCCTCCAGGCCCAATCTAACTATAAGCTGGTGATGGACAATGCACCTACCAGATCAAACAATAGCATTGCTAGTGAGTGAGTGAGAAACTTAGCTAATTGGATTCCTGATTGTTCTTCCAATCTCAAATAATCTATTCAGAGAATAGGGTTGGCTTCTTCCTAGCTTGTGGAGTTAGTGGTACTAATATCTATTAGCAAAATGGTGCACATATGTGACTAATCACACTGTGACTAACAAGGGTCTAAGCTTCTGTGTTTTTTCTTGCTTGAAGCATGGGAGCTATGGCTGTGTGGGAAGTCTTAGTAATAAGGTTACCAGGTGTAGTAATTTCTAAGATAGTCAGTTCCTAATGCCTGGTAGTTGTTGAGTTATAGTAAGCCTAGCAAGACTTATCTAGGAATAATATCAAGAGGCACTTTGTGCAAGAGTTGGTTATCAAATGTGGTGGGAAGAAGTGTGGGAAAATTCGCTTAAGGTTCACTCAGTTCACACTCAATAGGGCTTAGTAATAAACCTCTTTATTGGGAAACTGGAGTGCTGATTTGCACTAGTGTGCATTAACAGTTACTAGATATTC
>JBBPOB010000345.1:0-18552 GCA_038091275.1 Tylopilus subfusipes | reverse complement strand
ATTTATGACCCTGCAAGGGTTAGAGCTGATACATTTTAGTTCTTTTGCAAATGTTAAGTCTTTCCAAAATGCTCCAACATTGGGACACTTATTTGAGCCACTGTATAGGTCATAGGGACAGTCCTATAATTATAAGGAACAATGATTCCTTACAATGTTCAGAAGATACATGCCACTGGACCAGGGAAGCCTTATAAAAGAAGTACTCTATATAGGGCAAATTATTCACAAACTAGAGCACATTTTGCAATAGCATTGTGACCACATGGTATGTATATAAATTTCCACTATCTCCAGATACACCACCAGCACTTCTGAAGTTCCATTGCACAGTTAACCTGCAATCCAACCAACCTAAACCAGCTTGTCCATTGATCACCTGGTACTACAGGACTTGCCACAGAATATATCACTATACCTGTCTGTTCAACCTTAAAAAGGGATATTATAAGAAGGGAAGCCAATAGGCAACAAGGATTGCCACCCCCTTTCATTCCTGAGTTTGATAGAACACTGACATATCCACTTCATTCTTCATTTCCACTATCAGATTTGGAAAACATTATAAAAGCACTTGGAAAGAAAACCATCCACAATAATAATTCTAAGCCAGCTGAGCATAGACTCACCATTATCTTTGGAGATTAACCAGGACCCAATGAGCACTACAATAGCTAACTGATTCTAACTGCTATGCAACATTGCACTGGCATCTTTCTACCCTTCCACTAATACTTACTCATCCTTTACTTGAGAACTATTACTGCTACATTATCACAATGACTACATTTAACAGTGTCCTTAATAGTCTGCAATCCTATAATGAGCTCACTATGGCAGACCTAGAAAGGTTTGGGCAGTTTGCTTAGGAAATGTTCAAGTACCTGTGATCTGTACTATACCATCACAACCTGGCAGATGACATCCTAGCTCATCTAGTGCTTTCAAAATATCATTATGCATGAGTCTCTATTGACCTAATAGGACAACACTTCAATCACTTTAATTAGCACCTAAACAAGATGCAGGCCTGAAAGCATACTCTCCAGCAGAACCATAACCCAGTAGTGCAAAATTGATAGACCCTCTTGAGCATCTATTCTTACTTATAACTATCCAGCATCTCATATGAGGAGCCACCTTCTTCTATCTAAGCCAAAAACAATCAGGGATGATTGTTATCTGTTCCCTGCAGATGACCTGCATGCTAACAAAAGCATGTGGAGTCATAAGGGACCATTATTTCACATTGAATTCCTTGTTCAAGTCCTCCAATACTATAGAAACAAATAGCTCATATCATAACCTAATGGACTACAAATTCTCATATTTTTCCCTATCTTTCCCATTAAAATATAACCCCCTAACCATATGTACAAATATTATGCTAATCAACTACACTAGTTTGTAATTAGCACTAATTACTAGGCTCTGCACAGCTTGGTCATGTGACCCATGTCATACTTAGGGGTCAAATCAAATTTCCACCTAAGCACTGCATTGGGTAAGCAGATCAAAACTGTTTTATGAGCCAGTTCACTCTGATTCAGCTTGGTTCAATTTGAATCAGCTTAGGTAAAGTAACAATGCTCCTGGTTATCATGGAGATGCACAGCCAAATACCTGTGTAAGCATAGCCTGGCATAGCCATGCACAGCATCACTATGTAGATTGTGACACAAGAGAACTATGGCATCAAACAGCCAATAGTGTGAATTTCTTCCACATAGCCTTTGTTATGTTTCCTTTTAAACCTTATCAGTCACTATATATTTCAAACAATTTACTTACTAACCTTTTATGATAAGTCTGATTTCCCCATGGTATGTTCAACATTCCTATGCATTGGAAACCTAGTTGTATTGACTTATGTAGAATGAGTCATAGCTAGTCACATTCTTATTGCCTCATGGACATCTCATATATTTCATCTCCATGCACTATCTCTGACTCATACCCCTATCTCTTCTCATGCTCAACCTCATGTACATCTCTAACTTACCATGACTCCACTTTGCTCACTAGGGTATGATTCAATTACACATCTAGGCTGTTCTCTAACTTCAACACATATAGTCCTCATAGTATATAAGACATAGGATATTGTAGATCCACCATCCACACATACAAATCTGAGAATAGTATAAAAGGCCTAGGAGAATGACTGGACTCCCCAGTCTTGTTCACTTGGAGATTTCCCATTCTCCACTATCTAAACTAGGACTAGGTTGTTCACCTGGGATGTATTGTACCTTTGACACAATTTTATCTGATGACATTGCTTTACATCAGAACTTAGATTATGAATGCACAAATGCAGGCTAATCCTAGATTTGATGTGAATGTAAGTGAATGCTTACTTTGGCACCTTTGGCACCTGCACTTGCATTTATTATTCAAGTTCTGGGGAAAAAGATTATCTGAGTTCTTATATAAAGAAATTTATTATAGTCTCTAAATGCTTAATTTGACATTTTCAGTATCTGTACTTGGATTTATTAACCAAATACTAAAGAAAATGCTTTTATTACAAAATCAGTGAATGCTCACTTCAGCACCTTTATCTGAGTTTTTGGGAACTTTAAAATGCTTAGTTCAATTCTTATATAAAGGAATTTAACATCAAGTCAGGGAATGCTCACATTGGCACATGTATTGTGCCTTCAGTGCCTGTGGTTGTATATTCATGAACCAAGTTCTGATGGAAAGCAATTTATTACAATGTTAGTAAATGCTCACTTTCAAGTTCTGTATCAGTACACAGTCAAATCATGATTTAGTGCTTTCTATGTATATGGTAGTAAACTCAATATTTTTAGCAACAATCAATTTTGTATAAATTTTAGACTTTTCTATGGCTGGAAATACTTTGATGCTAATTTTTGAGGCCAGAAACACAAACAACAGATGTAGCTAATGAGTAAAGAAGAAGTAGTTGCAATGATCAGGTTGTGGCTGTGCTCAGTGACCTGTTGCTGAACCCACATGTCCGTGTGTCTGCATATGAGTAAGGTAAGGAGGGGAACAACATGCAATGGCAATGGTAAAGATGAAGATATGAAACAGCAAGGGTGGGCAAGGGCAATAGTAAGCAAGGTGGAGGCAAAGGTGAGGGTGTGTGACAGTAAGTGATGGCAAGATGGGCAAGGGCAAAGGCACATAAGGGTGTGCAAGGTGTGCATAGGGGTGAGATGGTGAGGGGCAAGAAAGGCAAGGGTGTGCAAGAGAGTGAGTAAGGGCAAGAATGGGCAAGAATGGGTTGTTATGATCTGCCTTGACACTGCACCACCACTTTTTTTCCTTAACATTCTTGAACTCCTCTGTCCTTATCTCCTGCTAATGTTGAACTCCTGCTGCAAACTCTCTGTTTTGTTGCTGACTCAGAGATATTCCCTCCATCCTATAATGGTGCCACAATTCCTTATCTTAAATGCTGCTCCATGTCCTTATGCTTCCTATCATGACTCCATCCCACAATAGCCTTTTCATAGCCTTACCCTGGACTTACCCTCATTCACATTATAGACTTACCATAGTCTTATCTAGGAATTCCCCAAGGACTTCTCTTCTTGATCTCCATGACTCAAGACATGTTCCCTTCCTTGATCTTCCTAGTACTTCTTCCAAGATCCTCATTGATCACATGGAAGCAGTATACTTCCTGATCCCCATCCCTTCTTTTTCAATCTATGGCCTTTGCTCTACCTGACCCTATATTAGAGTGGCTCAAAAAACTGTCCCAATATTTGCATGTTTTTCACTAAACACAATGAGGCACAATAACCCCTAAACCTCACCCAAAACTATAAGTAAATGGAAAATAGTACTTGCTCTTGGCTTTCTATCTATCTAAGATGCAAAGGAATTGGTTGGGATTTGATGGAATGGCAGCCATATCAAAATGACAACTCATTGGGACAGTTATTTGACTTTGTACAAGATAAGTTATTTAGTACTTGGTATGACCTCCCTTGGCCTTGATAACTGCTTAAATCCTTCTAGGCATGCTTTATATCCATTTCTGACACTCCTCCATAGAAATCTTCCCCCACTCCACCACCACTCTATCCCATAATTGATGAACTCTTGTAGGAGCTCTATCATAATCTGAAAGGCATCTTTTAAGGTGATGTCAAGTGTGTTCAATGGGGTTGGGGTCTAGAGACTGAGAAGGCCAATCCAGAAGCTTGATATCTTGCTCCTCAAACCAAATCTGGGCTCTTCTGGAGATATGCTTGGGATCATTATCTTGCTAGAAAATAATATCCTCTTCAGGGATCCTAGATTCCTCCATGCTCTGCAATAACCCTGCCTTCAAAATGGCCACATACTGTTCAGCATCCATCCTCCCTTCAACCTCAAAATCCCAACTCCATTCCATCCTATGCAGTCACAAACCATTAGTGATCCTTCTTCAAACTTGACTGTATCTTTGACCTCTCTAGAAGTTAGCCCCTCACCCTTCTTTTTCCACACATACTCTTGTCCATCTGATCCAATCCTATTGATCTTGGTCTTATCTGACCAAATAACACTCTTCCAGTCCTCCACAGTCCAATGCTGGTACTTGAGAGCAAAGGTTAACCTTCTCTTTCTATGGGTAGCAGAGAGAAGAGGTTTTTTCTTCTTCATCACAGCCTTAAGGGAGGCCTTCTTGAGGGTATTCCTGACTATCTGTGAGCAGTCAGGGGTGCTGATGATGGAATTGATGAAATGAGTTGCCTCAACTGCATTGTTGACCTTGCCACTAATGATTTGTTGAACAATAGCATATTTATTGATAGGAGAGAGCTTGGAAGGATGTCCACCATGATGGTTTCCTTTCTCTGGCTGGAGTTCCTGAAGGACCCTAGCCACAGTAGACTTCCCTATGCCAGTTTGGGATCCAAATTTTCAACAAGAAAGGTGAAGAGAAGCAAGAGAGATGATGTTATCCCTTTAAGCAGCAGAGAGATGTTTCATGGTGATAATGAGGGAATATATTTGTGATGACAGGGTTTATATACACTGTATCATAATTGATTATCTAATGGTGACATAATATACTACTTACCTAAGGTATGTAATCATCTTACAGCACTCCAGGGTCTGATATATGTAATGCAAACTCAAACTCAAATAACTGTCCCAATGAGTTGTCATTTTGATATGGCTGCCATTCCATCAAATCCTAACCAACCTCTTTGAATCTTGAATGGATAGAAAGCCAAGAGTAAGTACACTCTTCCATCCACTCATAGATTCAGGTGAGGTTTAGGGGTTATTGTGCACCATTGCATTTAGTGAAAAACATGCAAACATTGGGACAGCTTTTTGAGCCACTGTACAGAGATGGTGTTACACATTTTTACTCCAGACAAGCATGGTCCCAGCATGTACACTTTAGAAGGTTCCACCCTCTTCTGCCCCCCATGCACATTTAACCACAATGATTTCTTATGATATCATCCACAACCACATGGGACACCCTTCAAAAGATGTCCTCTGTCATGCTAAGAAGCACATTAGTAATCTCCCAGATGTCGAGATTTCCTCATTGGATTCAATATGTTCTGGCTGTGCTATGGCAAGATGCCCAATAGCAGTTTCCCTCCTTCTGAGCATTGTGATACTCATGTGTTTGGATTGATTCACTTAGTTCTTAAGTCCTTTCCTGTCAAATTGTATCACTGTTATTGGCATATGATCACCTTCCTCAATGACTTTACATCAATGGCTTGAGTAGTTTGCATTAGGAAATGATGCACTGGTTGTGATCCATCATTTTCTGAAGCATATATCTACTCAATTCAATGCCATAGTCAAGGAATGGATGTCCAATGCAGGGAGAGAGTACAAGTCCAGAGCATTTGATGATTTGCTCAAAGGTTTAAGGATCAGTGATTACCAAAGTGCTCCCCATACTCCACAATAGAATGATTGTGCAAAACACTTAATACACACCCTTTCAGATAAATTGGAATCAATGTACCATGAGGCTTGCGCTCCTGACAGTTGATAGGAATTCCCTATTATACATGTGACCCATGTGTACAACCATACATTATTGCACCATCATAACTGGTGCACCCTCTATGAGCTGCTGCACGAACAGTAACCAGATGTAGCACATTTGCACATCTTCAGATCATCATCATCATGCCATGATAGTGTTGCCACAGCTTGGCTTGGCTTGGCTCAGTTATCACCAGCTTATGGAAGTGCTCAGTTGATTGCCTCTCAGCTATCCCTGTACCTGGCTCAGGCCCAGCACAGTTAATTGATCTGGCTGGCCAATAGCCATTTTCCCAGCTAAATCAGCTAGAGTCAGCTATGAGTCAGCTATAGTCAACTTGAATACCATTTCAAACACTAAGCTCAGTCATTGAATTGTACTAACAATACATACATAAGTCTGAATGAATGGTCAAGAAAGGATATATTGCTATTTTACAGTAGTACAAGCTGCCCCATGGTTTCACCACCTTTGACAATTCCTACAAATCTATGATCCAATCAGTTTGCCTTGTTTGAGCCACAGTGAGAATGAGTGATGAACCTAAATGCATGTGCCAGGGCTTGAGTACTGCATAAAGCTAGTGTTGTCATCTGGTTCTATGCTACAGCTGTGGAGTGAGCCTTGAAACATTCTGCAAGTAGACTAAAGTCAGGCAATTTCTTGTTCCTTTGAATCTGTTAGAACTCAAACTTTTCAAAATCATACCTGTCACTTATGCCAGTGTTCCATGATTTTCATGCCCATCAGCTTCAGTGCATAACATTGGTTGTGTGATCATATTAGATGCCTGTATTTCTCTTGTCAGCAGTGTGAACAATACAATGCTCAAAGATGATCATAATCTGGCTTTTGCATAAATGAAAGGCTGCAGGTATAAGTAAGGAAGGACATTATTTCTGCTGGAACATCACAGCTGTGGTCAGATCCAATTGACTCCTTCATTTTTTGGATGAAGGCATGTGACTGTTGTGATGAGTGTCCACCACTGTGCTTCAACCATGGTAATAATCCACAGAAAAGGAATATGAGGGAGTATGCAGGGGCTTCAAGATTGTCTTGACAACTGAGTTCTCATTTAAGGTGGCCATTGAGGGAGGCATATGCTGGCATGCCAATGAATGTGTGGGATTCTTGCATGAGAATGTGGATATGTGACTCTTGATGACAATATTGCTTCATGATGCCAAAGTTGATAAGGAAAACAGTGTCCTGGAACTCACCTGTCCCCATGACAATATTTTGGGGTTTTATATCACAGTGGATGAAGTTGTGTGAGTGAATGAATTTGAGACGAGATACTTAGAATTGAGGAGGTAGAATCATATTCACTAGCATTGCACCAAAAATCTACACACCAATTGCAACCCCAGGCAAGTGACACGGCTCAACTCAAATGCATCGAGAGATGATGCCTGAACCAATTTGTCCAAAGATGACCCAAGATTTTCAAGAACCATCACTTGGTACAACCCCTCTCTTCCAAATCAAAAAGGTTGAGGCAACCCAGCAGAACTCTGAAGGTGAGTGAGAATCAAATATTGCTGTAGGAAAGATGTTCACTTGTTGGCAATGGGCTCAAGTTTAATTGTGACAACTTGGCTCATTATGATGTCATGACCAGAGTAAACTGTAGCTGGGTTGATGACTCAGCATCACTGAGGTACAATCCACTTTTTGCCCATGTTCAACTCACCAAATGAACCAGACCCTATTTTCTCCTCCAGTTGATACCTGCCATCAACACAAATGACATCCATTCTTCAGGCACATTGGGAGTGGTTGGTAGACTGCCAGATTTTTTTTACTGAATCTTGGATTTTAGCTTATGATAGTCACTAACCAGCTCCATCTGGGACAAAGTCTTAACTCTTGAGTGTCACTGGCAAGTGGAGTTACAGTGCTTTGACTACAACAAGTAGGGAAGTGCTAGAGGCTTCAAGTGATTGAAGACTTGATGGAGTTCAAACAGTCAGTACCTGTATACAAGTTTGGACTAATTCTAGGTCAGCGATTCTAACCCATTAACAGCACCTAGTAACTTGACCTTGGTGAGAAATAGCACTCTTTTAGTGGACACTGTGGACACCATGTGCAGAGCACCACTCCTGTCAACCCTGTTTTGGGCTCACCCACCCAAAGCCATATAGAAGACTCCCAGGAAGAGGTGTCTGGGCTATGTCCCAAACCTACCCTCCTGATTCCACAATGTCCCCTTCTATAGATGGCAGTTCATTTTCTTATCACACTTGTAGTCCTAACATCATAAAGGTTCCAACTTTTGTGAAATTCATCTCTGCTTTGCCAGCCAGGGGAAAGATGGCTGTGAACATTGGCTCCCACAATGCATATATTGCTGAACAGTCCTTGGGATCCCCCACTAATGTTATAACTACAAAGCTATCTGGGGATCTTAATTTGGGCATAGCTCTGGCTGTGACATTGAGGTCACCTCCACCTGTCCCCCTCCCATGGGACCACCCAGATGAGACAGATGAAACTTTGGAGAGAGTAGTTCAACTTCTGCCAAAGTTCTTAGCATCAGGCATGTTGAAATTCAGTACATTTACTTTGTGATGTATCAGATTAAATCCAGTTGAAGCACACCCTCTTAAAGGCTCATTCAAGACAATAGTGAACCATATTTCATTGGGCAACTGCTTTGGTCCTGGCCATAACCAGATGAATACTACAGATATGAACAAGGTGAAATGTGTTCAATTGTCAAGAAATCCATTCCTCTAACTCATCATGAACATCAGGGTTACTGCATTTTTGAGACTATTACCACCGAAGAATACATGATAGTTGTGTACCTTGTGGGAGAAACATCTTTCCAGAGAAGACCAAAGTAAGCAAGTGTGGCAGTGCAGTGAACACAAAGCTTATTCCCAATAATAGGCTAACCTACAGCTTTTCAGACCACATTCTTATTGTGGAGATGCCATGGTCCATCCATGAAATACCCCTAACTGACCTCAGGGATGGTATCTATAATGCAATATACAGTCTTCCATACAACAGGCCTATGCTCCATACCAAAGTTGAAATGAACCTTCAATTTGAATCACCAAAAGATGGATTTATGGCCACCCCCAATCTCAGTCTTTTCCTCATATCCTTAATGGGCCCAAAGAGCCCAGAAATCCCTCTCCTCATCAAATGCACTTTCTCCCAGGGCCAGGATTGAGATGGCTTATGAAAGAAATTGAGAAGGGAGATCAACACACACCCAAAGATGGCCCTCATCATAGTGATAATCATCATAGAGATGCCAGACTACCATAGCCTTGTGGAGGACTCAGACACATGGAATCAATTTGTCAAAGAGGACAATTGCTGTGATGCCAAGAGTTTCCTGGTCCTCAAGAACCATCATGCTACTGGTGAGGCTCAGTCACTGTGTGTTGAGGTTGCTGGGCATGTGTGGTGCAAGACCATATCTGTGGATTATTACATGTGGGTGAAGGACAACACCAGTCACTGCATCAATATTGATTCCAAGCATAAGGCTCATGGTGTAAGTCACATTGCCAATTTGTCATGAATCTATTGGATTGCTGATTTCTGATTTCTGACATGATGCCATTTAGACCCTATTTCCATCTATTGATATGGAGCAGGTCATGCAGATGGTTTCCCAGGGGTTGTCCAAAGCAAGAGATGCCATTGTCTCCTTTTTCCAGAGGCTCAACCCATTCATCAACACAAAGAAGTTGGAGAATGCCACTGTTTCTTTTTCAATTGATTGGGAACTTATTCAGCTCAGTCTCATGGCTGCAGTTGATCTTACTGCTCATAACTGATATCAAGAATGATATCAAATGCAATTTCATGGGCAGAAGCATTTTCATTCCAGAGATAAAGAGTACAAGGACAAGAAAAGTAACACAGGATCTGACATTTCTTCAACCCACATCACTGGAGCCTGCACTGTCACTACATGGTCCATGGTCTCTACTCATTCTCAGAAGGCTGTTAGGCAGATGTAGTCTGATTGAGACTTGAGATCACTCAGTTAGTATTATGCCATAGTAAGGGTTGATTGATCAGACTGGTTTATAAAGCAGTGGTAATCATTCAGATAATGGCAATCGTGAAAGCATGCAAAGAGAACAGGAAGGGCTGTGACTGATTCAAATCCTATCAGCAACACATGAAAGTTTGGCAATGAGACATAAAACTCAACCACTGCACTGCACTGTTAATGATAATATAGTAATGATTGGTTTCTTCACTTTGTCACTTGAAACACACTGTGACTTATCAACCATGAGATTCTGCACTGACCAGCAGTCTAGAATAGCCAACTCAAGAGTCCAGCATACTATCTTGCTAGTGGCCTCACATTTGGTCTCTCACCTCATAAATTCCATTACTAACCCACATTCTACCAGAACCAAAACTCAAGCTTTTGTCTTTCCTTCCAAGTAGTGTGATGTCAAGTCATCACATATGGCTGGTTGTGGAGCTCAGAGGCAAGGCCATCAGAATCATTATGAATAGGCCCCTACTGCAGCCTGTCCTGCTTGTCAATGTTGCCCACCTGTATGATACCAGGATTACAACAATGAAGATAAGAGAGAGCTTATCAACATCCATCATGACTTTCCTTCTCCTGGTTCCTCCAATTCCAACTCACCTTCTGAGGCTCTTAATAACCCAACAGCAGCACATGCCATAGATACTATGGCTACCTCAGTTGTGAATATGACCCATACCAATTCAGATGACCCCTTGGCTATGTCTGAATCAGGAGGAAAATCTCAGAGCACTGTGTATGACATACAGAGCTTCTTTAGGAAGGAGCCAAAATGGACTGTGTGTCTGGCATGCAAGTGAGGTTTTTAGTTGTTCAGTGTATGCCTCATGGACTGACCCAGAATGATGATCACAGGAAACTTATTTCAGATGCTGCTCAGCATGGCAAGCCAATCCAGCTGAAAGGCATATTCAGCCACAAAACTGTCAATGGCCTGCTTCAGTATTACTTAGAAGTGAGGCATACACTCATGTATCTGAAGACACTTGAAAAGAATTGTTGGAACATACAGTTGAAACTTCTCAAGGCTGCATTTTCTGCAGGACATTCATACAATTCCCTGAGAGTTGCCCTGTCCAAACTGGGAATAACTGTCAACAACCTCCCACTACTGCCACCACCACTTCAACCAGGTGACAATGTGCCTATAGGCATTGACCTGTGCCCTAAGCCAGGCTTAGGTTCTAATCTACCTGAGATTGCCTGATCAACTGTATTGTCACACATAATGAGGTACATGATACTGCTCATTCTTGTGGTTTACTTTTGATCATTGCTTCTTTTCACCAGGTGATCAACTTCATTGAATGTCCTGCATTTCATCAACTCCTTTTCACTCTCTACTGGAATATCCATAACACAGATATCCCATATCATACCAAGATGTATGAGCTTGTTCTGGAAGCTTGGCAAAAGGACTTTGACATAATCAAGGCAGAGCTCAAGATGAGTTGTTGATCAGTCCCCACTGAATCCACCTCATGGTTATATTCCTCAGAAATCCATAGGCAAGATCTGGTTCACTGCAGACATGTGGTCTTCAGGCAATCTCAACCTGTACCTTGCCATGACAGCACACTGGATTGCTCAAGATGATAAGTTGGGTGCTCTCACACTGAAAATTGCATTGATTGCTTTTCATTATGTTCCTGGTGAGCATACAGGTATAGAACTTGGAAAGCTTTTTCTTTGTATACTTGATGATGCTGAAATCCCTATCAAGAAGGTGCACTCAGCTCTGGCCTTAAATTTACATTTACTAATATCACACAGATGGGCCATTTTACAATGGACAATGTTTCCAACAATGACTCCACATTGCAAACCCTTGCCAAAATCTTGGGGGCTGAGCAGGAGTTTCTATATGATGCTCTGGAGCACCATATCCAATGCTTCCCTCACATTATCAATCTCTGTGTCCAACATACTCTGAGCAAGTACACTCAAGCAGATTTCAACAACATTCCAGCCATGTGGGTCAACAGCTATGGTGAAGTCATTCACAGGACTGAGTATATCAATATGATGAAAAGGAATCCTATGAACCTTGGAAGAAACATTGTAACTGCTATTTGTGCCTCAGGACAGTGGCAGGCTGGATTTTCCCAGATGATTGAGAATGGTAACAAGGCAGAGGTTTTCATGGATCAGGATGGCAACCCCATTCAACTCCCAGCCCACCAATTGCTTCTAGATGTGAAGACCCATTGGGACTCTACATATATTACAATAAACCATCTCCATACATTTCACCAGATATGTAATATGCATCAATTGACTATATAGTATATATGAACTGATATCAATGCCACCTTTCCAGGCTGTTGACTACCACCTAGCTGCACCTCAAAATGGGGACCTGGCCAAGTACAAGATATCCACCCTTGAGTGGGAAGTTTTGCAAGACATTGAGATTATACTCAAAGTAAGTGTACATCTACATATTTCACTGCTCATTGCTAACTGTGTCTTGACATCAGGTACCATTCATTGCTCAGCAGATGATGTCTGAAGAACACAACCCCTTGCTGGGCAGTGCAATCCCCACACTTGAAACATTCATTTTCCAATGGCATAACATTTTGTTGTTGCCAGAACATCCTTAAATCAGTGCCTTCATACTTAAGGACCTTCCTATTGCAACCAAATATCATAAGCTTATGTGCAACAACAAGATATACATATATGCAATGTGTGAGTTTCTTGATCATCCTAATTAGAAGTATAAGTTCAATTTCACTATTGAAAGTTGTGGACCCATGTGTCCACTTCTCATGGATATAGAAACATTTGGGAGCTGAAGTTACAGCTGCAAGGTCCCACATCTTGAACAAGGCAAGGATTTCCATGTTCACCTTTATTTGTATGTGGTTTAGACCTGATTCCAAACCCCACCACCACAGTTGTGCCAATACCATACATTGGCAGATGTCAACTCTGCAGCAGCAGCCCATCTGGCACCTCCAACCCAACCACACACTTTCATGACACTAGTGGCCTGGTATGGTCTCTCAGACATGCAAATCTCACACCCAGACAAAGTTCCACAATCAGTTGAGAAGGAATTCTCTTCTTACATTGCAACTACATCACATGCAAAGATGGATCCACTGGCATACTGGGGGGTAAGTAACTATGGGCAATGTGGTAATGGGCTAACATGGGAACCACAATAGCTGAAGGGCACAAGGTTTCCAACAATATTCCACATGGCAATGGACTTCCTTCCAATTCAGACCTCCTTGATGCCATGCAAACACATTTTTTCATCAAGTGCTGAGATGGATATGAAGAAGTGCAACCATATCAGCCCCTTCTTGATGGAAGCATTGCAAATGTTGAAGTTTGCTGCAAGCATGAGCAAATTCACTTCACAGCCAGGTGGATTACATCTTAGAAGAACATGACATGTGTCAGACCCAATGGTGAGACATTAGTAGAACTAATGACAGGGAACCAATTCAACAATATCATTAAGATGATTTCAGAGCAAGAGGGGATACAATTGCGGACCACCCAGCACATTTGTATGGGTAGCTAGACACTATGTAGTATGTTTGCAACAAATTACCTCTAATCAATCCTTTCTGGCCATGAATACGAGAGTTGTTGATTCTGTACATAAAGCTAATTCTTTCAAGTGAATCCCTCTGAGGCTGTGACAGAGTGTTTTTACTATTCACAGTGTAGGCTGTGTGAAGTGATCTACTGATTAGTAGCTGACTAAAGCCATAAAGTCCTGGCTAACCAAGCTGAGCCTGAGCTATGCATTACATACAGTTTGGCATCTTGACCACTTGGCTACTGCTTAGGCCAGCAATTAGCTAAAGCTGCAGCAATGCTATTCGGATGTGCAGCTTTTGTTCATATATTAGACAATGTGCAGGCTAATAAAATGGCCACTAAATCTGAGCTCATGATGTATCTTGGTGTTGTACCAGGAAATACATCCAATTTCCTATTTATGAGATCCCCCAACAATGTCCTCTTTACTGCTACACATGCCCTCTTTGAAGAAACATGCTACCCCACTGTGCACATAGACACACAAATCCTGCTGCACAATCAGTGCCACCCATCACTGAGCAGTATAACCCTCACCCACTACTTGTTATGCTTGAAATGACAAGCAGAAGGTCTTGTGCTCAAGGAAGGTACTTATGAAAAGACACAATATCCTCAAGAACAGATTTAGTAGATCTAACCAAGAGACTAGGATGAGAGAGACAATGACAAGTCAGGCAGACTTGGACTGATTGAAGAATATGAATTACACAGATCAAGAGTAAAGAAGCAGAGTACAAAGTACAGATGAAATATATAGGGTCAAGCATAAGGCCATGTCATTAGAGAACCTTGTAGAAGGTCACAGAACAATGAGCAAGAGGGATTACATAATCAGTGTAAGAGAACTGATTAGAGGAGAACTAGTCCAAAAATGAGGGAAGAAACAGAATGAGTACCCCCTTTTGAGAGAATTGGAAGTCTGAAGATAAACAGCTTGGGGGCAATGGTGGTTAGATGAGCAAGATGATATCAAAGGAGAGAAGACCTAAGAGAAGTAGATAGTGGTCCTACTTATAGGTGTATACTCCCCATATTGTGGTGGAGAGGTGGCAAATAATAGATATAAGCAGAATGGTAGGAAAAAGAAGGCTGATCATAACACTACTGCCCACTAATGATGACTATCCACCCAGTCAACCTGCAGCTCAAGGAGCCACTCCTCCTGTCCCTCCTTGCATGCCTTCTCCTTGCCCAGCAACCCTGGCCCTTGTGAATCCACCAAGTCAGAGACTGCCAGGACTGCCAGCAGTTCCTCCTACTTCTAGACATTCACAACATGACTGATGCATGCCTGTACAACCTAATAATGTCTATGGTGATGACCATCACCTGGTTGAGCAAACTTGGAATATTGAGCATCTTAGATACTAGCAAGAAATGCTCTGGAGAGGAGAGCCAGCAGCACAAATGCCTGGCAATTCTCCCAGTGACAATGCCCCTCCCCTAGCTTCTGTATCTGACAGTGGAGCTGATATAGAACAGTTATGCCATGAAGGGGGAGCTGGATTGGCAGCATTTTTTATAACAAAGGCAAGTTGGCTAGATCCTGCAGAATCCAAGCCTTTATGTGAATGGACTATAGGGACATTTAGATGCTATCCACTGCAGCACAAGAGGAATGAAAAGTAGCATGTTATTGATATTCTCTGCAAGCACAAAGTCTTTGAACTGATCAATCCCCCTAGGGGACATAAGGTTATTTCTAATCAATAAGTATTTGATGTCAAATTGGATGATTGTAAAAAAGCATGTGTTGTTGGAAAAGGCTTCACCCAGATTGAAGGCATTGACTTTGACCAGATCTTCTTCCTGATTGTCAGGTTTGAAACAGTGTGACTCATCCTCACACTGGCCATCTTAAAAACTGGCACATCAAAGCACTCAATGTTTAATCTGCTTATCTCTATGGTAAGCTCTCTGAAGAGATCTACATGAAACCATCCAAAGGGTTTGCAGTTCCTAGGCAAGAGCATAAAATGCTCCACTTATTGCATGCCATGTATGACCTTAAACAAGCCAGACTCACTGGTGGGAGACTCTTAATGAGTCCATGAAAGAACTCAGATTCAAACATCTGAAGTCTGATGCTGATATATTTTCCAGAAAAAGGGCACTAACATTGTGGTTGCCATTGTCTATGTAGATGATTTCCTATTCTGTGGTCCTAACAAGACCATTTTTAAGGAAGTCAAAGATGCTTTCATGCATAAATGGGAATGCAGAGACCTTGGCCCTGTTAAGGAATTTTTGCACATGAGAATTCATCAAGATGGCAGCAAGATCTTTGTTGATCAATACACCTACTTGAAAAAGATCTTAAATGATTTGAAATGTAGAATGCCAGGACCACACCCACTCCTTTGCCTGCTGGATATTATCTGCTTGCATATAATGGCCCAATAGACCCAGCACTTTGATTACACTTTCAACAAGTGATCAGATCATTGCTCTATATCTCACTTGGCACTTGCCTGAATGTAGATTTTGTAGTTGCTGCCCTTGCCAGGCAATCTACCAGATCTTTGCAGGAGCACCTTGATAAGGCACTATATATTTGCCAATATCTACTTGGGACTCAGTATTACTCCCTTGTATATGATGGTGCTACTCAGGCTGGACTTATCAGATATGCTAACTTAGATTGGGCTTCTGATCCTAATACTTGCTGCTCCACATCTGGCTGGTTTGTTAAACTAGCCAGGTGCACATTCAGTGGGCAATTACAACAACAAAAGTGCATTGCCCATTCCTCTACCAAAGCTGAATATGTTGCACTCTCCAACTGTAGTAAGCAGCTTGTATGGTTGTGAACTCTTTTAAAAGAACTCAGATATGATCTTAGCCCTACCCCTCTTTGTGGAGACAACCAAGACACCATCTTTATGGCATCTAATCTGGTCATGAAAGGACATAATAAGCATGTCAATGTTGTTACACCATGAGGTGTACACTAACTCCAAAGACTAGGGGTCTGAGGTGGAAGGTCTACTTGATGTATGAATAGGAAGGTTGCCTTGTTCCACAAGATATCCAGGGAAGTCTTTAGACTAAGAGTGAGGGCCACTTAGGACACTATAAGGATCTAGAGATAGGAACCAAGGAGCTTGGGATGCTAAGCACAGAGAAGGGACCAAGACATGAGGGGACTATGGCATGGCCAAAGGTTGTGGTTTCAATATGAGGTACAGTAGATTGTGATGAGTGAGCTAAGAACAAGGTACAAGGTAGGAGCTAGTGGATTGAAGAGAACTAGCATGGGAAACTATGAAAGCTACTCAGTGGGTTTAAATAGTGTCTAGCTAAGAGTTCAGGGCAGGTCTATGCAGATTAGTCATCTACTATACAAAACGGGAGATATCAAGAAGACAAAGAGATGGAGAGCTATTGGAACAAGAAAACAAGAAGACAAGGACAACAAGGTGAGAGAACAAGAAGCCAAGAAGACAAGATATGAAATGTGGAGCAGAACTCAAGAAGTCAGGAAGACAAAGACGAAAATAGAATGGAACAGGAGAGATCAAGATACAATATACAAGAATGGAGAAACAGAGACGGAAGGAGACAAAGGGTCCGAGAGATGGGACAGTGAGACAGGAGATGAAGATAAGATGAAGTGGTAAGACATGAGGCAAGACTGAGACCAAAAGATGAAGATGAGATCAGAGATGACAATATGAGATGAGGATGAGGAAGGGACATCTAAGAAAAGAAATGAGGTAAATCATAACAAATATAGAATGGCATAGCATCTGTGATTTTGTCTCTGAAGGCTTATAGTAGAACTATTCTATATCAAAGGGGCAATTAATCCCACCAATATGTATGTTCACTAAGAATCTGGGGCAAGTGAAACTTGATCAAATTCAATCAAAGTTAGGGCTCATGTTCTACAATTGTCCACAACCTTCTTAGTGCTCTTTCACTTTCTGCTAGTACATCCTTATCAAATACTAAGTGAGGGGGAGTGTTGAACAAGCACCAATGTAGCTCTTCACTGCCCATCTTTTACTTCATAGTGTAGTCACTCATATATGATATCTATTGCACATGCTACATGTATATAAGATTAGAACTCAGCATCTGAGTTTGAATAACATCTTGTTCTGCTACCACTCTATCCCACAAGTGTCAACACATCTCAGTGAGTTATTAGGCAGTTCTTTATGCCTCATAACCTCTGTTTCTATGAGAGCAACTGACAATAGCACTGGCATCATGGCCATGCAATGGTGAGGGTAAGGGTATGCAAGGGTATGCAAGAGAGAGGGTAAAAGCAAGGGCATGCAACAGCAATGGTGAGCAAGATGGAGAGGGCATACAAGGGCTAAGGCAAGGGTGTGTGAAGGCAAGGGCATGCAAGGGTGAGGGTGAGGGCTATGAAAGTGAGGGCAAGAGGGCATGTGATAGTGATGGTGATGGAAAGGTATCCAATGGCAAGGGCATCCAAGTGGGAAGGGCATGTGTGTGGATGCCATCAACATGTCACTATTGTCATTGTCATGTGTGTTATATCAGTTATCCTCATTGCATGGGGTGGAAGAAGGGGATGCAGTAGTGACATGGGTGTATTGGTGCCATCAAGGTGGCACTGGCACCATCATTGCAGTTGTCATGTGTGTTGCATCATTGTGTCATTGTTGTTGTTGTACATAGAAGAAAATAAAAACATGTTATGATGATGGTGTCATCAAGGCAGGAGCAGCATGGTTGGATGGTGAGAGCCTAGTGAACAACTACAGTGGCTCAAAAAACCGACTACATGTTTGGACATTTTTCACTAAATGTGATATTCCCCAATACCACCTAACTATAATCCTAAATTATGAGTGTATGAAATACAGTACTTACTCTTGGCTTTCTATTGGTGCAAGGATTAAGGTTTTTGGATAAGGTTTGATGAAATGGCAGCCATTTCAAAATGATGACTCATGTGGTCAGTTTTTTGACT
>JBBPOB010000344.1:0-18573 GCA_038091275.1 Tylopilus subfusipes | reverse complement strand
CACCCAAAGCAAGGCAATGATCATGTGATTAGGCTGTACAGTTCTGAAGCTGTGCCATCTACAAGATTTTAGTAGTAATTGTATCTACAGTTTGTAACTAGTGTAGTAATGAAATTCATTATTATCTTTTGAAGAACTAAGGCTAGTTCAATGAAACTTAGTACTTGGGTAGACTTAATAGTAGTCTACTAGGCATAAGAGTGATATAGTTATTTGAGTAGTAAATAAGTGAGAATTGATGAAATACTCATGACTCAGCACGTTATTGATTGTGTGCAGGTCAGTGCATGTGGGACAGAGGTCAGGTAGCAGTATGATGGAGGTCTGATATGGAGGAGATGAACTCTGAGGGAAGTCCTGAGGTCTTGAATGAGGGTGGACTGGAGATAGACTGGAGTTTAGCAGAGGGATAGCAGGAGGAGCGGAATAGGGGTCAGAATAAATATGACACTTTTGCCAATTTTTCCCCTTGATGAGTGAGGGCAACAGTCTGTCCCAGGTGCACACCTATAGGGATCCTTTTATGCTTTCGTTCAATCAGAGAGGAGGATTTAGGATAAGGTTTGGTCAGAGGAGTGCATGATGAAGAGATGTGTGGTTGAGAAAGAAGAAGGTGGAGGTCATGGGGGCAGGCAGTGGGAATCAGATAAGTGGGTTCTTGTCAAGTCAAGTCCTTGTTCACTATGGCATGTTCTTCAAGAGGAATAAGGGGATTTCTGGTGGCAGGGATGAGTTTTTCATCTACTAGGATGGGGGGATGTGTTGGGGGGATCAGATCCTTCTAAGACAGTCCTAGTATCCTGCAGTTCCTTTTCCAGCAGCTCTAACTCCTCAGAGTCAGCTTGGAAGTATTGCATCCATTCTACTAGGTTTAAGGCTCTGATGATAGGAAAAAGAATAGGATGGATCAAGGTGGGATTGAGCAGGAAAACAGACTTGTAGAGGTTCTGGTGATGGAGACCATCTAAAATGAGTGTCTCTACCTGAGAACATGCTGCCTGGATATTTACTTGGGCTTTCTACAAGATGAACAGGTTGGTGCATCAGAATGAGAGGTGAAGGGTATGGAATGTCTGCAACAACTATACCAGAGCAAGAATATTGGGATTGTTATAGTATAGTGAACAGCATTCAAGAGCATACACAATAAGAGCATTTTTCAGGAGAGACATATAGAGAACATGATGAAGGTGGGTGGGGAGATGAAGTGGTTAAGGGTGAATGTAGGAGGTTGTCCAAACCATGGCTAGTTCTGAGAGAATATGAAGGGAAATATTGCCTTATATTGATTTAGAAGATCAGTGGTATGGGAGAGATTTCATTGATTTTTCCAGTTTCTACAAATGAGTATCCTTTCCAAGAGATAAGGAATTCTTGGCAGTGAGCAGACCCTTGGTGAGCAAGGATATTAGCAACTTTGTATTCTTCATCTTCATCAGCTAACTCTGGTGAAGGCTTTATGAAGTTGGATCCATGTTCTGCTGTTTCTATGAAGGAAGATAGAAGGGAGGCATGGAAGACATTGTGAATTTGTCAAGTGGGGGGAAGGTGGAGGCAATATGATATGGGGGATAAAACCTGGGAAATTTCAAAAGGTCCTTCTCTTTTTAGAGCAAGTTTCCCTGATGGGTAATAAAGGTGAAGGTTTTTCCCTTCTAGGCACACCTTATCCCCTACTTTCCAAGAATGGAACTTGGAGATAAGACATTCCTTCATGAAATGTTGGGATTTTTCATGGGCAGCAACCACTTCTTTTTGGGCAGAATCTAGACTAGTTAATCTAGAATCTAGAGTGGGAAGGAACATCTTTTCAATTAGAGGATAAGCATAGGGTTCAAATCTGAGGATCAAGGAAAAAGGGATTGCTTTTGTGGAAGAATGAGTGGTGGAGTTATGTGCAAACTTGGTCATGGGAAGAAGAGAAGACCAGGTGGATGGATTTCCATCACAGAAGATGCAGAGATAGGTTTTGAGTTCTTGGTTGACTTATTTGGTTTCACCATCAGTTTGTGGATGGTATATGGATGATAGGGCTATATTGTATTTAAGGAGGCAGGCTAGTTCATGAGCAAATGTGAAGGCAAATTGAGGACCACAATTGGAAATACATTGATTATGAAGTCCAAACCAAGGAAATACTTTTTCAAAAAAGAGTTGGGCTACTTCTGCAGCATTAATAGTTTTGTGGCAGGGAGTGTAGAATACCCCCTTACTAAGGCCATTGACCATGACAGAATTGAATCCCACAAAGGGTGGAAGGTCAGTAATAAGATCTATGAAGATCTGCTGGAAGGGTCTGGTGGCATGGGATGTGAGTGGTGTTAATAGGGGAACAGTGGGATGAGTGTTGGCTTTAGACATCTGACAGGTGGTGCAGCTGTTAACAAAATCATGAATGAATGCATTCATGCCTGGCCACCAGTAGTCCCATTGTACCAGGTTTCAAGAGTGAAAAACACCACCATGCCTGCCCAAGGGAGAGGGGTGAATGTTATGGACTAAATTGGCATGTGCTGGTTTAGGAATGTATAAACAGTGTTTGAAATACAAGGAATCATTGTGAAAGGTCCAATCAGTGGGAAAATAGCATTGAATGGGGGAAGGAGTGGAGATCATGGTTGCCAGGGCATGTTATACAATGGGATTGTCAGTGGTGGAAATGGCCATTTTATTAGCAATGGCAAGGTCAAGATTTCAGACAAAAAGATTAGGGGGAAGGAGAATAATATCTGAGTTATGTAGTCTACAAGCTTATTTATCTTCTGCCATACTTGCCTTATTATAACCCAATCAAGCAAACATGTTCTATGATTAAAAGTGTTCCTCTGTCATCACTCCCATGACTTGTCCATGATGTCCATTGTTTGTGCTTGTCAGATCATTACACCTGATACAGTAAAGGGGTATTATCTTAGGGCATATAGATACAGTGACTCCAAAAACTGTTCCAATAACTAACCCCAAACCAGGGCATGAAGCACCCCGCAATCACCCATGGGAATTACACCTCACTTTGGTGAGACCAAACAAAGTACAAACTCTTGGCTACAAATCAGTCCCTGGGTCATGTGATTTGGCTCAGGGGCTGTGGAGATATGCCTATTTTAAATTAGGAACACCATCGGAACAGTTTTTGGACTTTTGATACTGAGGGGATATTTGGTATATATCAGTACTTGGTGTATCCCCCTTTGGCCTTAGCCACAGCCTGTACCCTCCTTGGCATGCTTTAAATCAACTTTTGACACTCCTCAACTGGTATCCCCTCCAATACCTTCTGAATCCTCTCTCATAACTTCAAAATTCCATTAGGGGGATGTTCATACTCTGCCAGCCTTCTCTTGAGATAACCCCAGAGATGTTCAATGGGGTTGAGGTCAGGAGACTGTGTAGGCCACACCATGTTCTCAAAATCCTGCTCTTCTAGCCACTCCTTCACCTTTCTACAAGTGTGCTTGGGGTTATTGTCTTGCTGAAAGATGATGTCAGATGGATTAAGACCATAATACTGCAGAGTATTCAGCAGTTCATCCTTCAAAATCTGAAGATAGAGATCCCCATCCATTCTACCATCAATCTTAGCAGCATAGTCAACTCCCTGCCAAGTCATACATCCCCATACCATCACAGATTCTCCTTCAAATTTCACAGTTCCTTGAACTAGCCTGTCACTGAGGCCCTCATCTGGCTTTTTCCACACCCATTTGTGCCAATCTGACCCTAGGTGATTGATTTTGGTCTCATCAGACCACATGACCTTCTTTCAGTCCTCTATAGTCCAATCCTTGTGAGCAATAGCAAAGTCCAAGCAAGCCTTGCGATGTTTAGTAGAAAGTAGAGGACATTTGGACTTGACTACAGCCTTCATCCTAGATTTCTTCAAGTGGTGACAAATGGTGTTAGGATGGAGAGGCTGGTTGATGACATTGGAGAGTGCTTTGGTCACCTGGACAGCATTCTCTACCTTATAAATAGCAATAAGGTGGATAGCATGTGGCAAATATTAGTAGAGGAAAGCTTGGGTGGACAACCTTCAACAGACTTTTGGAGGTCAGAACACTCCTTGGAATGAAGTCTGGAGATGGTAGCAAGGCCCACACCAGTGCTAGATGCAATGGAGCAAATGGAATGACCAGAATCAAGCTGTGAGAGAATGGCATTCTTCTGAGTAGTAGAGAGAGATCACATGATGATAGTAGTAAAGAGTAAAGAGGCATGTGAATGTTTTAAAACTCAGATGACATGTTTACATGTATATCTTTGTTTGTAGCACCAAACAACAGCAAATAACCTCTTACAATATTGAGATCCTATATCTTATATCAAAAGTCCAAAAACTATTCCAATGGTGTTCCTGATTCAAAATGGGCATATCTCCACAGCCCCTGAGCCAAATCACATGACCCAGGGACTGATTTGGAGCCAAGAGTTTGTACTTTGTTTGGTCTCACCAAAGTGAGGTGTAATTCCCACAGATGATTGTGGAGCACTTCACACCCTGGTTTGGGGTTAGTTATTGAAATAGTTTTTGGAGTCACTATATACATATTGTATAACTTGTCTACTGTTGTTCAAATGCATAGTGTTGTATGTTCTTCTCATTATGCACAAGTCAACATTAATTTGCAAATTCACTACCACAGTATAACAATATGTAGGAAAGTTTGAAGGTAAATTTAAAGGTCAAGCTGAGATAGTTCTATATCCTCATCAATGGTAAATCCATGTGGAACAAGAAGCCATTGGTTCTGTAAAGTAAAGAAGATCATAATTCTAGTAAGGCGGTGGACTACCTGGAGCCATCAGTGGCCCAGTTAATTTTGCACCACCTCCATTGTGGAACTGCTTTTGGTAGGCCACACTTTTCACTGGCTGTTCATTATCTGAGGTTACCATGTTGCTTTGCTTTCACCTCACATCAGGTCCATTCCACCATGGGATACTATATTTCTTCAAGTGGATAATATCATCTGCTGAAATGCCAAGATTGGAGAGGAACTTGTCTTCAACATCAGAGAGAATATCAGGGCTAATCCTGTTGGTTTCCAGAAAGGACTTGTATGCTAGTGCATTGTGGACACCTAAGTGCACCTTAGCATACTTGAAATAGTATATCAAGTAGGATGGAGAGAAAATGAGCTACAGTGATGATGTAACCTCATCATGGTTCTTCTGCTGAGGTGGAGTCTGAGGAGATGGAGTGAGTGCATGTGTGGATGTACATGAATTGGAGGTTACCACTCTTGCAGACAAAGAAAGAAGGCCTGACTGGGCCAATGTCTATATCAGAAGAATGGAGGTCAAAGAGTTGACATCAATGGCTGACAGTGATGAATGCACCAAAGCTCTCCTTGCATGGTGGAGGATGAGGGTCTTATTTACAGGGTTGAATGTCTCAATATTGGATGGAACAGATAGAGTTGCCTGGCCCTTCTCAAGGGTGTGCCAGTGAGTTCAATCAAGGACCATTTCCAGTGTCAGAGGGAGAGCTCTGAGGGGCCCAACATATGTCAGCCCTTCATCGTGTTCATTCTTGTTGAAGCTTGATGCATCAAAGCCAAGTGGCTATCAAGATCAGCTTTCACAGGACAAGCTTTTGCCTAGAAAATGTTAGTACATTGAGTGTCTGTTGAATGCAATGCACACACCCAATTATTGTTGCTGGAATTTTGTTGCAAGTCATTTCCAGAGCTAGCCTGCACTTGGGGCAGCTTCTGAATGTGTCACATATCAATGAAACTCTTGACTGCAGACAGCTTACTTTCAATAATTTTCATTACCATCTTCTTGTAATCAGCAAGATTGTCAACATTGATTGTATCCATAGCCCATTGCCATTAGTTGCCATTAGTCCTTGTGTGATGAAAGAATGGGAAATTTTACCCTTTTATCTTCATAAAGTATATCTAAATGAATAGTGTCTCTTTTCTGTGACCTTGTAGTCCTCCTGGCCATGCTTTTGAAGCATGCTCTTCAAAAAATCAATGTAGCCTACATCTGAGGATTTGATCACAAACAAGAGTTTCTTTATTGAGGCCACCCTGTAATTTTGATGCATGAAATCAACTGTAATAAAAGGTTTTAGTATGGTGCACAGTGTATTGTAATAAGAGGTCTGCATTACTCATGCAGGCATTGTGCATGATGTATGCAAGAAGACATGCAGATCCCTGATGCAGTCATGCAGCCTAATACTTTCCAAATTCTCTGGTTTGCAAATCCCTTGTTATCTTCTTTTGATTGGTTCTTACTTCTCTACCACATGGACTCTCAAGGCACTATCTATGCCATTCATACTTTTCTATTTTACTCGTCAAAAGGATAGTGGTCCCTGTCAGGTACAATCACTGATCTTCCTGAAGCTGATTCAATATAGCTGTCATGTGGTAGTACCTTTCCCAGCTTTCCACTATCTTTGAGAGCTCTTTTTTGGGGCTCCTGTGCCACTCCACCCTCCACTGCTCCCTCATGCATTCCACATTACCTCTACTTGTACTCCAGGGTACAGGTGAGGACAAAAACAAAGGCAAGGACAAGGACAGATGAGGGTCACATTGTTGTCATCATCAACATTGCATTACTAGCAAGTGAGGAGGGGAATGTGAGTAAGGGTGAGAATGAACATCAGTGAGAACCAGTAAGGGCCACATCATCATCATTATTGTGCTGTCATTGTTGTATCACCAGTGAGTGAGGACAAGGATGAGGGTGAGGATGAGCAAGGGTTACATCATCCACATCATGTTGCTATAGCTATCATCACCACCATGTTGTTGCATGTGAAGAGTAGTGGATGAGCTTGATGTGGACAAGGATGAGACATTGAGTTCAAGTTGGCTGTTTAAATGAGTGCCAGTTCAGGGCACAATGTATTGAGCAATGTCACCCCCAAACTTGAAGACAACACATGAGGGGCAGGGCTTGAGATGAGTGGGAGAGCAAATAACACACCAGTAGGATGAATGGCAAAATCAATATTATTTGTTTAGGATAATGATCTATAGAAATGCTAGAGAAATCTCTATGCTAATCAAATCCTTTGGACCCAATCTGACTAATGAGCTGGTGATAAGATAACTACAGTACATATATCTACCAGATCAAATGATAGACAAAACTATGCTATATCTAAAGAAAACTTTAGTCAATTGGATCTCTGGTTGGTAATAGATACCAGATATTTCTAGATTCAATTTATCTAGGTTACAACATAGTTAAGGGTAAGCATGGAATATCACAGAACATAGATGAACAACTGCAGACTGTGGATTGGTCATATGCAGCATCAGACACAGATGGGTATGGAAGTAGCTGGAATGTTCCAAAGGGTACTCAGAACAGATTGGAAAAGGGGAGTCCCACTGTGTAAAGACAAAGTCTGAAAGAGAAGTGGTGGTTTTCTAGAAGTACAAGGAAAATGCACATAGGTCAGGCTGGACAATGAGAGCAATGGAGAAGAAAAGAGAGGTCACAATAGCAAGTTATAACACCAGTCAGATTTTGAACCACTCACTTTGTTGGTTATGTTTGCTTGGTCAAAGAGTTGGAGTAACTTCTCAGCTAAGTAGTCACCAGTGTGACTTCCAGAAATGTGGTGGAATGTGATCAGGGCAGCCCGAAGTTGAAGCATCATGCCACAAGGTGCTTTTCTGATCCAGTGGGCAGTAATGGCCAATGGTCATCACATCTTATCCAACCAGATATCTGCCATGCACAAGATACAACCCTTTGAATTCTAGAAAACAATGTTGAGAGAGATTCACAAATTAGGAGATTAGAGGTGCTTATTGCAAGTTCACCTTTCAACTGCAAGAAATATTCTCACCATAGTTCCAACACAAGTTCCCACATTTTTATTCTTTAAAGAATGTCGGAGTCTCAAAGTCTGGATTAAAGAAGAAGAAGAAGAAGAAGAAGAAGAAGAAGCTGTTTGAATTTGGGACATTCAATAACATTGATAGACTGAAAAGAACATTAGTACATTGCAGATATTAGACAAATTAAATACCTGATCATCAGCAACAATGAATTTCACAAGGAAACATGCAAGAGCTGAGGGCAAAAACTCCAGTAGGCCACCTAAGGCATAGCATGGATATGGGTTTGCATATATATGGGGTTGGCAAATCAAAGTGTATCATATCATTGTGACACTGGCTATCATAGGTGCACAAATGGGGATTGTACTAGTGCAGACTGTCATAAAGTATCTCGTCACAAGACTAACAAGGCAGAGTCTGAGCAAGGGGTTGAAAACTTCTTCACACCCTTTCCAATGGCTATTGAGAACCCAGTACCAGCGGCAAAAAGAGTCCTGAAGATGACAGAGAAGGCAAAGGTTACTACAGATGAACGTGTGACAACAAACTTGAACCACAAAAGACGACAACCAAGCAATGCCAACATGTCAATGGCAGCAGGTGAAAAGTGGGTGAAAACATTGAAGGGAAATGGTAACCCAAAAGCCCATGCCGCTGCCAAGGACAGATCTTCTTCAGCTGCCAAACATCCTGCATGAAAAGTTCCAAGGGTGCAGGTTGAGGTGGTAGACAACCCTGAGGACTCAGATAGTGACAGTAGTTCTTCCAAATCTGGCATTGAGGAGATTAATCCCGAGGTAGAGACACCTGAGGCAGATCTAGGTCTGTCCATCGTACTTCAGATAAAAAAACAAGAAGTCAATTCATGTTGTAGTGTGGCTACAAAAGGAATGGACATCACCAGTGTATGCTTTCTTTGATCCAGTTATGGCCATTCATATCATTGATGGCTGCCGAATCCATGAGTTTTCATGTAGCACATGAGAATGCAATGCCAAGGTGCAGAGATACCTGGACACCAAGGATGCCCAATTGACAAGCAACATGCACAAGCATGTAAAGATGTGCTGGGGGGCCAAAGCACTTGAGGCCACTGATAGCACCAAGAATGTGCATGAAGCACGCACCAAAGTAGTTAAAAGTATCCAATGAAATGGATCCATCATGATGGCATTCAAGCAAAAGGGGAAAGATCAGGTTACCTACAGTCACAGGCAACACACGCATGCCAAAACATGGTGAGTTGCTAGTGCTTCTTTGATTCCCATTGGCTGATATTATGGTGCGCTCAAGTGCAGAGATAGTCAAATGGGTTGCTGAGAGTCTGCGCCCATTTCAGATTGTTAAGGATCGCAGTTTGTGTCATTGATGAAAACAGAATGACTGGAATATTACATACCTTCCCCCCATACCGTGTCTTGGGATGTGAAGCAGGTTTTCATGCATACACGACAGTGGACTGCTAAGATGTTGATAGTAAGTGTGGACATCTAACCCAATGTTATAGATTGTGAAGCTGATCTCACCAGGAATATGACAGCCAGCTAAATTTTACAACCGATGCATGGACATCTCCAAACCACCATGCATTTGTGGCAGTTTGGTGCACCTAGAGCACAACAGGGTGCCACTATTGTTTCCATTAGATATTGTGGAAGCATCAGAGGTGAGACACTTACTTGCTAATGCTTGATTTATCTGAGTGGGGAAAATGAGTCACACACAGGTGATGAGCTTGCAAATGTGTTCAAAAAGATACTAGATGATTTTGGAATTAGGTACAAGGTACACAATGGCCCGAAATCACTTACCCATTGTTGACTTGTATAGATCTTGAGCATCACTTGTGACAGCACTGCAAACAATGGCATAATGATCAAAGAGCTCAGGTACAGGCTACCTGCATTCAGCAGCAAAGCAAGTCACACGTGATGCTTCCTGCACATTGTGAACCTTGTAGCCAAGTCACTCATCCATCAGTTTGACATAAATAAGAAGCATGCAGATGTAGAACTCAACAGGAAAGTCAAGTGTGACATCACACAGCAACTGGAAGTGAGGGACAAAGAACTTGAAGAACTTGGCAGACCAGGTGATACCGGTGGTGGGATGGACTTGGAGGAGAATAACAAAGAGGGTGATGGCATTGACATTGAAAAGGATAAGGGTTGGGTAGATGAGCTTGATGGCTTGAGCAAGGCTGAACGTGAGCAGCTCGTAGCTGCCATTCTACCAGTGAAGTTAGCACTTGTCAAGGTAAGCATCAGAGAACTAGTACTGAACTCACCGTGCTGATTATCTCAAGCTTCGTAAGCTCACATTCAAGGTCATCAATTCATCCACCAAGCTTTTGCTGGCTTGGAAGAAAATCTTGAAGGAATTGGACGACATTGTTACCCTCCTGCCATGAGATGTGGCGCATTGTTGGAACTTGACTTTTGACCTGTTGAGGTATGCACTGAGTCACCGAAAAGTGATCAATACAATGAATCAGCACCAAAACCTTGGACTGAGGAAGTTTGAGTTGGACGATGAGAAATGGAAGCTTGTGCAGCAGCTTCATGATGTCTTGAAGGTATATAATCTGCTTGCCTTGAGGAAACATTGTGTTGACCAAAACAAACACAAATTACACTCCAATGTGGCACATCAGATCCTCAAGCATGCAACACTGTTCTTCTCATGGAACTCCCCCAACCTCCCAACCATCATTCCTGCCATGGACCACATAGACGAGGTTCTCACCACCACATCACTCAACAGGAAGTACACTCCACCCGTCCGTGCTGCACTCAGAACTGCAAAGCATACACTCAACCACTATTATCAACTCACCAACAATTCTGACATTTACCATATTACAATGGATAAGTAACAATCTAATTTCTAATGTTGTATGCTAAAACACAATCAGTCCTTCATCCCTGCCACAAACTCTTGTACTTCAAGCAAGCTAAATGGGAAGATATGAGTGGATTGACACAGCAGAGCAGCTAGTATGTGAAGAGTTTGAAGAGTCATATGCTGTGCATGTCAGCGACAAAAGCGAAAGCAACAGGTCTCAGGATAATATAGACCATTCTCTGTCAAAGACAGAGGTGAGTGATCACTGTATATACACATATTTCGCTGATCACCTTTACTAACAGGACAACTTCTTCTTCAACAACTTACCGGCACTCACACCTTCCAAGTTTACTGATTTACATTTGAAACTTGACCACTATCTCTCCACAGATGTTGAACATGTCACTGATGCTCTCATGTGGTGATACAAGTGTCATGCCTTGTATCCGCGCTTGCATCAAATGGCCCTCAACTATCTTACAATATCAGGTAAGTGGTATTTTACTCAGTACAGATCAACTACTAATCAGTTATTCTAGCTACATCAATTGATATTGAGTGGCTGTTCAGCTGTGGACACCTCCTTTTATCCCATGTCTGGTCTTCCCTTTCAAGCCAATCAACTCGTGTGCTTCTTTGCCTCAGAGTCTGGAGCCTTTTGGATCTTGTCAAGTCTGAAGATGTTCAAAAGGTTGCCGTGTTGCTGGATGTAGTTGGGGATGAGGAAGTGCTTCTTGAAAATTGGGATTCTATTAATCTAAACTCGTAGCCTACATGCATACATATGTCATATTACAATCAATAAACCCATAGGTAGACCCATCATGGATCTACCTGTGGGTATACTTTTCTTGACCCATGCTCTAACCCATACCCTCAGTGCAGGTGCCAACCTGTCGTGGGTATGGGTATGGGTAAGGTTCTGGTACCCAGGGGTATACCCATGCTATGCCTTAAGGCCACCCACTAGAAATGGCTCTGAGCTTGGATGTTGGGGACAGGCACCATCTGATAAGAGAACAGGTAGTAGTAGATTATGAAAGGTGACACCAGGTTGTCTGAGGGCTTTGTGCAAAGTCTTGAATGTGTAGCTCATGCTAAATTCAGTGGTCATGGCCTTAATGTAGATCGGCCAGCCATGCTTTTCAGCTATTTCAAGATATCCAAGAATATGGAACTTCTCAATGTGGGATTGAAGGCCAGAGTTTGTAGTTGTGTGCTTGTAGAGAAAATTATGATTAGGGAATTTTTCCAGATCAGAAGTCTTCCACTTTCTGCACTGTGCAACTATTAGCTGTCATCATATATATGTGATATGTGTTTGACCACTTACTTGCAAGGTTGACATGTCAATGGTTCATTTTTGCCCTTCTCAGAGAAATGATGGTCATTCTGGGCCCACTCTGTCACCTGTAAAGACTCAAGTGGGTCAACCGCAGTACTGGTTGAACTGGATGTATCTATGCTAATGTCTGTGAGTTGAGTAGCACAACTGTTATAATGAGCTGCCCTCACTTGAGGGATGGGAGGTTCACGGGCTTCACTGTCATCATCTGAGTCATAGTAAGCATTAGGCTTGATGTATTCCAACCCCTCAACTGAACTTGGAGGGTGAAGTTAGTAAGGGTTACAAGCCACTGCCCTCATAGGGGGCTGTGGAGCTAGCAGAGTCAACTGGTATGGCAGGAGCCACTGCATCATCTGGTCCTGTTCCTTCAGCTTTGTTTTCTTGGATGAAGCAGTAGGGATGATGATGAGGGCAGGTACCAAGCTCAGCAGAATTAGAGGGGTCAGTGTCTGAATATTGCTTCTGACAATAGCAAGGCATTGGAATCAGTATGGTTCCTTGCAGTACTAATGGATGCAGCTGAGATGTGACTTACTTTATGTAATATGGAAGCCCTGTGAAATGCATGTAAGCCTTGTGCTGTGGAGCCAGATGACTCACCAAGTCAAGATATCAATGATGTAAAAATCTGATCTAGAATGAGTGGTAATAACATTCATTCACCAATTTACATAATTATGTAAATTGGTAGAGGGTACTAGTAAGTAGTATACTAAGTACTACTTGGGATTTGGTACAAAATGTGTAGCATGGCAATGTGAACAATCAGTGAGAATGGAGTCAGAGTGTAGACATGACAAAATAAGAATGGAATGAGACCTGGGCACAATGCTGGATCACAACTCAATTTGCAATGTGCTGACTCTGTTGAGAGCCAGTGGTACTAACCAAGTTGTCATCATGAGCAAGACACTTACTGGATGGCCTGCAGAACTCCTTGGGCTCCAACCCCTCCTCCTGGCTAGAAGAGACATGGTTGAAATCAGAGAGAGTATGCTTCTCACCTCTAAAGGAATTCAGATACCAGGTTTGATACTGCTCAAAGCACAGTGTAACTTGGCTTTGGTGAGTGACAAATGAAAGTAATTCCAGGTTTTGAAAAGAATGATCAGCATGGTGAAGAGGTTAGGATTGATGGGGATTTGGATCTGTGCATAAACACTCTAATAGGTCTCCACAATGACTGCCCTGATCACAGCCAGACCTCAATTCACAACTTCTGTTATATGGTTCATATCTGAACCATCATCCAAGGCTAGGAGCTTCTGCCAAACAATACAGTCAAATGAGGCTGAGAAAAAATGATGAATAAGCACTCCACTCCATCTGTTCCATCAATTCAGGGTTGACTTCAAACTTGCCATTGTCTTACCTTAACCAGATGTAACACTGGACATGGCTGATGTTGCACCAAACATCCCCATTCACAGTGACAAAATCCATGAACTCTTCTGATAGCAACTCCAGTGCATGATTCTTCTGCCCCTTCATGTCTTCACACAATTGAAGGAACTGCAGTAAGTCAAGGGGGGAGGGGCCTCAAACCTCTCCCATGTGGTGGAGATTACAATGGGAGAGTGAAATGTGCTCTGCTCATGAATCAAGAGAAATACCATACAAATGTCAGGGAGAGTGGCAGCTGGGCTTTTCACTTTCATGAAAAGCTTGTCATCAGGTTGGGAGAAAGCACACTTGGAAATGAGGAGATGCTTGAGAAGTCTGACTTTTATAGAACTGATGGAGATGAGTAAATCCAGGATTGCATTGATAGTCTTCATATAACAGCAAATTCTTCAATGGGTGCATCATGGATGCAACTCAGCCATTGGACAATTACCATCCTGTCTTCTATGAGATATGTCAGCCTAGGAAAGATAAATATATTAATGTTCAAACTTGTCTTATCAACACTGTATATAAAGATCACTTACTTTGGTTTGCATAAGAACTTGATGAAGTTGTTCTCAACAAAGTGGGCCAATGCTATATGAGATACCTGAGATAATCTACAAACAATGAGAACTAACAAATAACTAGATCTAAGGGTCCAATCAACTTACCTCACACTCCTTGTGTTGGGAATGAAGAGCTTGCTCAACAGCTGATAAGACAGCTATGTAATTAATCAGAAAAGTGATATATGAAGGTACAGCCCAGTGAATTTCACATACCAGATGGTCCAGATCTTTTCAGAAATATGCTTGAGTCATCCATAAATGGCATTGGCAATAAGGTTGTAGTAAGTGCACATTGTGCAAGGCTTTCTCTAACCCCAGAACAATCTGTAACAGTGCTGTTTGCACATACTGAGAGGGGTTCAGCCTAATAGGCATGGCAATCACCTCCAACACATTCAGACTTGCTTAGTGGTGATTCTATAGGCCATTGGAGGATAGTAGCATTTCTTGACATACTTGATGTTGACAATGAGCATGGAATGAAGTGAAAAGCCATTGGGACTGCATAACAATGATTGGGTTTTTCAACAGGGCTTGAGGGGGTGAGAGGGCTCAGAGGAGGGGTACATGCAGACAGCACTGGTGGCATTGATGAAAACCTGTCAATATGAGAAGTGAAACAGGTTACAGTGCTAATTAGGCTGGGCTCAGACTGAGAGAGACCAGAGCCTGGTCCAGAGGGAGCCAACTTGCTGTGAAACTTGGAAACTGTAGACTGTAGTCCTGGTATTAGTCAATGAGCACTATTCACAGGCAATGTTTGCCTCTTAAAAAGCAGCCAGCCAGATTGCTTGATAACAAGAGAGAGATTGGAATCCACAAGAAGGAGGTTACAGGCATATGTATAGTGGCCAAGTTCTGGCCCCCAGGATGGTGAACAGGTCATGGTGGGGTCTGAAGGATCACAGGGGCCAGGACCCAATTAGCATATATGAAACAATGCATGTTACATAACAATGCACTACAGTATAAGTTCAAAGTTTGAACTCTAACCTATGGTCAACTGTCAAAATCCCAGTGTCAGCTTTCAAATGACCTACTGTCTGTCAATTCAAATTTCCTGTAGTATTGCCCATCTTGCTTGAGATGGACCAGAGTCTCATCCCAGTTTGTGTCAACAGAAGATTTAGAATAAAAGAGCAACTAGATCCAGGCACATACAGTATGTTCCATTTGAACTTTGTTAATCCAGCCTGGGCTCTAGGACCAGGTTACAGGGGGTGCAATGCTGATAGCTGATACTGATACCTTTTAGCAAGTATCTACAGAGCAGTGAACATATTTACTTGGAAGTCTTATGCAATAAAACTTGAACTCTCTCTTGATGGTGAATCATCTGTGGAGTGTGAATATGCGATCTTGAAGAAACTTGAGCACAATGAAGGCATACCTCATACATACTGGTTTGGCTGGGAAGCTAGTTATGATGGGTTGGTTATTGATCTCCTTGGCACCTCAATAGACCAGCTCATCAACAAATGCAGAATGTAACGAAACTAATCACTAGCACCAGCACAGTCAGTGGGAATACTCTCTGAGTGTTCGACCAAGAGGGAGATAGTTGAGTGTAGAGTTGGTAGTGGATCTGACTTATAGGAGGTCAAGAGCCGCTTTGATTATACTGGGGGTAACCACCAGTTTATATACTACAGGAATGGCGCACAGACCATGTACCTAATATAGGTTTTACCTATGTATAGTAACGGCAGTGGAACATGATGGAACATCATAGAAGGATTTGTAATGCAATTACATCATGCCAAGAGTATTGGCTTACTGATGTATGTGATCCTATCAGATATGAGTAATCACAATCATGTCATCATCATGTGATGTTCTAGATCTTTAGATAAGAAATCTGAAGTAGAACGATCTAGACAGATCATCATGATTTCAATAGAATGTTCCACATTCATACAGTCTGTCATCTTGCAGAACAACTCATAAGTAATTGATGCAAGCTTGCTCATTCTTGACTCCTCCTTATAGGCACCTCAATAGATCTCTCATCTACAATGTATACACTCCTACGGTTATATCCATAGTGACATCAAGCCTCAAAACATCCTTACAGGCCTTGATGACAGTGTGCTCACAATCTTCATTGTCAATTTTGGCAATATTGTGATCCAACAACTGGGAATCATCTTCCCTTTGTTCATGCTAACTGCCTTACTGGGACTCCCACCTTTACTTCAATCAATAGTCACATAGGGGCATGGCTATAATGCCAGAATGATGTTGAGTCCCTTGTGTATCTTCTCATCTGCTTGTCAAGTGGATCACTGGCTTGGATCACTAATACTCACTCTTCATCAATACTTGAACTCAAGCAGAACACACTGGTCAAACAATTATGTAGTGGATTGCCCCACAAACTTGCCACTCTGCTCACATATGCATGAACACTCTCCTTTTTGAAGGAGCCCAATTATGACTACCTGTGATTATTATTCACAGCCCTTTGTCCTGAGCTGTCCAATTCATCTGCAATCTTACATGACCTCAGTCTCCATGAGGTCACACACTTGATAGGCAATGTTTCATCATCACCACCACCTCCTGATGTTGGACATTAAGATCTCACTGGTGTGTGCCCTGTGCCTCTTCCACTGAATGCATGCAAGCCAACAAGGTCTTCTACCTTTAGGGCTGCAACTCCACATGTGACATGTAGTCACAAATGGCTGTCCACAACAGCTCAGCCATCACCAATGACCAGGGTGACCCCAAAGCTGAGATGAAGATATGTATATGTATCTTGTTCCTTTGCCACATCTGATGCATTGACAGAAGTTTGTGACCTTATTACCATACCATACTAGTCTGAGCTCACTTAGACTATTGAGCACATTTGAACCAGATTGGCTTGTAATACTACAAGTTCAAATTAGGGACTCATTGGGTGTTCAGGAATATTGTTGAATTATACTCTCTTATTCTCTGTCCTTGATAACTACTTGCATAACAATAAAATTAACTACAATCAGCTTGAAACTGGCTTGAACTGACTAACTGACATCATCAGCTGAAAGACAACTTTTATGACTAATCAAACTGAGTTGCACCAAGGTTATTGGTTCTGAGGCCAGGGATGACCAAAATTGTAGTTAGAATAGTCAGAACCAAAGTCAGCTCCCAGTTAGCTGAGTCATGGCAACACTAGCAACATAGCAGTGTTGCACCATTGATGGTGTTGTTGTTGTTGTTGTGGCACAGGTGGGCTGAGGGGGGCACTCAAAGAGGGTAGCATGGGGTTTGTCATCATTGTTGATGTCATCATTGTGGCCATCATAATGCAGGCATGTCATTGTTCATAGGCAGAATGGATGGTGGGAGGGATGGTCAGACAAAGTGGGTGTGCAGCATTTTCAACCATGGTCATGTGACATGTTCACTTGCAGAAAATCTCTAAGTCCATGGGGACTAGGAAATGCAAGGCTACATTTCATTAGAACTTAGAGTAGTTGCTCAAAATATATATTCTATACAATTTAACTATGAAATTTACATTGTAGATGTATTATAACTAATTGCTATCAATATCAGGTTAAAATGGGATGTTATTGCACACTGCTGTCATGCCTGTAGCACTGTATGCATGGTTGGACTGTGGTCTATGATGTTATATGATGGCTGTGTCACTGTGATAATGTGATAATATGTCACTGTGGTGCTGTAAAATGCTGTAATGTTGCTGTAACACTATGACAGCCTGTGACAAAAATAGTGGTTTGCTGATGGACTTCTCTTCCTTTGAGGTAGATTTACCTCACACCAGTTTCTTGACCATTGAATAGACAGTTAGTGAAGTGGAAAATGCCTGCTTGTTCTCAATGTTCTAAGTTGGGGATGGCAACAACATGCTGATCTATGACAAATAGAAAAAATCACTAGCATTCACATTAGTACACAATGTGACTAGAGGTACATTGGAGTCCTGTCCACATGACAGCTAAACTGTTTAAAAGGTTTTGTGACTTTCCATGGACTTTTGAAAACCACTGTAATAATGTTTAAGATTTGATAACTTGAAGATGTCATTATTTATTTATTTTCAATTTGATAATGGTCTGGGATAGTCTGAAGGGGTGCTGGATAGAGCTGGACAGGTCTGGCCAGTTAGGTACCTTGCTGAGAGTGCTGGGGGAACTGAGACTCTATCCAGCCCTGTCTGGCCCTGGCCAGATTAGAGTTGGTTTGCTGATTAGTATGGTCTGGAATATATACACTAAGCAACAAAACCATTGCAATGTTTGACTATTTTGGAGTGCATGTTATATAGTATGTTAGAGTGTGGGAATCTTGCTTAGTACTAGTTAGACAAAATAAGGTAGACACTCTTGGCTATCTATTGCACTTTGGGTCATGTGATCTGGTCCAGTTGCTGTGAAGATACATCCATTTTAGGTCACCCATGTCATTGTAACAGTTTTGTTGCTGTATATAGGATATGCACAATTAGTATAATACAGTGACCTCAGAAACCCTTTCCATGCTAACCCTAACAGCAGTGCATGCAGCGCACTGCCAAACACTGTGGGAATTTCGCTTAGCTTTGGTGGAGTTATAAATAGTACATACTCTTGGCTACAGAATT
>JBBPOB010000343.1:0-18575 GCA_038091275.1 Tylopilus subfusipes | reverse complement strand
GAACCTAGCCCGGAAATGGAATATAAGACATTGTCCACACAGGTCATTATTATTTCAAGTTCTCTAGTTTCTTGACTTGGCATGGAATTACAATGCCTTACCAGAAACCCTGGATTCCCGTGATGCGGGGCCTCTAGACTTATCCTTCACAGGAGACTTATCCCTCTCCCTCATGACTTCGACTAACTCCAAATATGGTGTTACCCATCACGTGCATCTGGCTTGCCTTTTCGTCGCGGCTGCCTCTTTTAGACGGACTGGCCAGTCTAGTTTGGATCAGCAAAGCGACTAACAACGTAGACACATTCACGACTCACTTTACCTTCTCAACACACAGGAGACGCAATGAGCTATGCGCGACAGGCACTCTATCCATGCAGTCCTGGGACAGAACGCGGTCGATCGACGAAGCTCGCCGCTGCGAACGTCAAAGGGTCTGATAAGATCATCTATGCCAACGGGCGCAGCGTGATCGTAAGTCTCGTCACGTACTTCGGGTTTTTAGCCGATTGTACGTATCTCACGCATGTTTCCAGGTCCTCGATCTCAAGGTGGGTTTCAGGCACTGCCTCAATGCCTGTTCGTGTCGGGCTCAAACTCGCACTCTTTCGATCAACGCCGTCACGGTCGATGATACTTAGCATCTGGGGCTCAGCACATCGTTTACCCGACATGCAAAGGAGACGACGGTCGCGCGGTTCTCGCCATCCGGGTTCTACTGCGCCTCTGCGGACGTGTCTGGACTCGGTATGTCGCACGGGCCATGGTCTCACCTCCCCTTGGTCAAGTCGGGGACTCGTCGCTGACTGTTCCTTGTCTGTCTCGCCTCCTCCGCTTTGCTGGATCTCTAGTGAAGATCTGGGATACGGTCCAGGAGGACCAGTCGGTCGTTGCCGAGTACAAAGTCTTGTCCGGGCGCATGTGGGTTCGAGTTTCGTCGTCTGCCAGCGCCTGATCCGACCCATTTACCCACCCGCACCAGAAACGATCTTGCATGGGATGCTGACAGCGATCGGATCATCGCCGCTGGAGACGGTCGGGAAAAGTACGTCTCATCACCAACATGTTGCTTTGCCATTTTGTTCATGTACTGTTCCCCGTCCATAAAGATTCGCACACGCCTTTCTGCGCAACACGGGCGCGTCGACGGGGGACATTACTGGCCATTCAAAGGTTCGCTGATCAGCTCGCCTATGGGCATCGTTCTGGGTGTACATACCTTCTCTTGTGACAAAGGTTATCAATGCAGTATCTATTCGCCCGAAGCGACCCTATCGTGCGGTCACAGCAGACGACGGCGCCTTAATTAATTTCCATCAAGGCACGTCTGCCCACTCGTTTGCCCAAATTCTTTAGCCTGAGTCGTCTCCAAGGTCCCCCATTCAAGTACGTCAAGGTACGTCAACATCGATTGCTGATTGGACGTTGATGTACACTGTCACCCGACGACAGACGATTCGAGAACACACCAAGTTCGTACAAGACGTCAAATACGCGCCCAACGGAAATCACTTTGTGAGCGTCGGATCAGATTTCAAGATCGTTTTGTACAATGGAGAGAGCGGGGACAAGGTTGCGGACGTCGTGGATAGCCCACACAAGGGTAGCATCGTACGTCCTGCTCGTCTTCATCATGAACGTGGAGTGTGAAAAATGAAATACAAAATGTGTAACGTGATGTAGATGGCGTGTTCGTGGAGTTCGGGCAGCGATCAACTGGTCACGTCCTCCATGGACAATACTGTCAAGTTGTGTGAGCGCATCTTTGCCTTATTTCTCGTCAAGCGTTGGTCCAACTCTCTGTTATATGGTAGGGGACGCCAGTGCACAAAAGAACGTGACGACGTGGTCGTTCGACAAAGGCGTCCCGAACCAACAAGTCGGAAACGTCTGGGTGAACGCGCACGAGATCATCTCGCTCTCCATGAGCGGAGACCTCGGGGTCATCGACGTCCGCGAGGGCAACAGCAAGGTGACCCGTGTCATCCAGGTATGCTCTCATCGCCACCTCCACGCCGAGCGCATTCCGTCTCTGAGATTCTGACGTCCGAGCCGCCCCTTCGCCACTTATATAGGCTCCTCAAAAGTCGGTGACGTCGGGCACGCTCGGTGCGCCTGGTAGCGATACCTTCTTTGTCGGGACCGCCGAGGGACGTGTGTTCCGGTATGACACCAGCTCGGTGGAGGCGGGTGGCTCTGTCAGAGTCCAAGGTGAGAGCCACACGACCCTCGTGTCGGGCATGACGGCGGGTGTCAATGGGCAGGTTTATTCGACCGGGTACGACGATAAACTGAGGGCGGTCGATCCTGCGACCGGATTTACGTGCGTCATGTTTCCTTCTTTGTATTTCCAGTCCAATTACTCAACGGTATTTTCAAAATCGGCTTGAAACCACGATGCTATGGGACTGGATGTGGTTTATCTGAATAGACCTGCTACGCTTTCTCTCGAGGGTCAACCGAAGTCGCTTGCGAGCACAGCGGACGGGACGCTGTTTGTCGTCCAGGCAGAGAGGACAGGAAAGACGACAGTGCAAGCGGTGCGGCACAACCAGACTGTATACACCCTACAGCCGACGTACAAGGCCGTCTCGGTTGCTGTGTCGGGCAACATCGTCGTTGTGGGGGGTGAGGTACGCCTGTCTCTGGTTGTGTCACGTTGCGGGGCATGATACGGCCTTGGGTCTAGGACGACAACAAGGTTCACGTGTATACCTGGGACGGACGCGCATCGACGCTCGTCGAAAAGGCGACATCGGAGCCCGTGGGTGCCAGGGGTCAGATGACGACGGTGGCGGTTTCGGCGGATGGTGGTTATATCGCTGCCGGCGACGTGCGTCGATTTCCTTCCCCCTTTCTGTTTTTGCATCATTTCACCGGGTTTCTTCTGGACGCTGACGATCGGATTTGGATTCATTGGAAATTAGTCCGTCGGCAAGATCGTCCTCTTGGATGGCCACACTGCCGAGGTCCGTTCCCCATCCGTCCATGAACAAACTTTTCCCCTCGTCCTCATCTTCACAAAAGAAACGCACTGACAAATGGACACACCACACGGCGCGCATCACCTGTCTCACATTTAGCCCGACGCACCTCGCATCGACTTCGCTCGATACCCAAGTCTGTGTGTACTCCCTCGAGTCGCCGTTTTCGCGGTACGTACACATTGCGGGGGCTACCCCGATGGGTGGGGCGGTCGTGTCTTGGCTTCCCGGGAAAGAGGGGAGCGCGGCCGGGAAGGCCAAGGGGAGGCTGGTGAGCGGAGGTGCGGATGGATGTGCGAGAGTGTGGGAGGTGGTGTTGCCTTGATGGGGGATCTGGAAGTGTGGAAAGCAAAAAAAAAAAAAAAAGGGTCGAGCTCGGATCGGATGTACAATCGCGAAATATATGATGTATTTATGTGCCACCTTAGGAGGTGGCAGCTGCAGGCCGCTGCGACCGGAGGCGTCTTTGAGTCCCTGGCACTTTTAGACCCACCCTCCGATCTTTGACCGGGACCTTCCGTCCCATTCGTCCACGTGCGCGTGGTCCCAGTGCACCCCCGTCATCGATCATCCTGCAACAACGGTTCAGTCTGAGCAATGTAACGCACGGAAGACCGTCCGTCGTATCGAACCCAACGAGAAAACGAGGGAGAGTTCCGAGTCCTCACGATCGATATTTGTAACCGAAAAGACTCGGACGTGGACATCCGATCGGTGCCACGTCTCGTGGCGTCCAAGCTCGTTACTAAGTCCTGCTGTTTGGAAGCTGAATCAGCGCTCATGATCTGAATACGGCAGTGAGTGCCAATCAATTCACGAGTCGTGTCACCGCCGGTGGGCCGCATTGATCGATGGCTTCGCTCGGTCTAGGATGGAGAGTCTATATCCCTCATCTCGTCTCACCGCAGACGTGGATACAACAAGCCATCAGCTTCACTAGGGATCAGCAACGAAATGTCGAGTTAACATCAAATTGTACATTAGTACATACATACAACCGCTTCCACGCCATCCTTCCAAACACATAATATACCTCCCATACCAATTCTATGTACGATGTATCCATGGTATCGCAGTGCAAAAGGAGGGGAGGCCACCCAGGACTGGATCCAAAAAACGCAAAAAAGGTGGGGGAAATTAGTCGTTACAACAAGGGAAGAGGTCCAGAAAGGGACCGAGGCGATACAACAGACGAGCGGTGGGGGAACACCAACGAGCAACACCCAACACGGAATACAAACAACAATCACAGTGGGACAAAATATGGACGAAGATGAAAGAGACGAGAACGTCGTTCAGAGACGTGAATGCTGCGAGGGCCCCGCGAGCGGCCTCACAACGTGCCTCGTCGCCAGTCCACCAAGCGCTTGAGCTGCTCGAGCGTCAGGAAAATGAGAATCGTGGTCGGCTGGAGACGTGTCCATGCAGGAACCCAGCCTTTGAACATAAACATCGCGCCCTCGTTCTTGAGCGATGCTCGGATTACGCCGAGCGTTGACTGGCGGAATCGGAGCGTTTAGGGTCAGTTCGACGGGGTAGATTGACACAAAGGAACGTACGCTTGATCCAGGTCCGCTCGCGTTCATGATGCGACTCTTGAGGACATCGGCCGGGGAACAGATGGTGGTAGCCACCGTGCCCTATCACATGATCAATATCCTCTAGTCAAACGGCAAGGAACCAGTTGAGGAGCATACAGCAGCAAAACTGGCGGTAAAGTGGCAAACGATGTTATCCTGAAAGTATGGTGTCTTCAAAAGCTCAGACTTGAAGAAGTCGTATCTTGATGCCAGATCAGAACGAAATAGGTCAGAATGCAGAACCTTACTCACGAGGCGAGTTGACTCGAGTTCATCAGTACACTTCGGAAGACGTTCGGGCCAACACCACGGACGAGCGACGAAAGACCTTCCTCGCGAATCATCTGTACGAGCCAGGACCACATACCGAGCGCGAGCAGTCATCGTCCAAAAGAGAATGTTAGCATTCCGTTAGGCCTCTTCAATCGGAAAGAAAGGAATAAAAATGTGAAGCAAACAAGAGGAAGGAAATGCCATCCAAAGGAGTGCCCTTGTCACCACGTCAGCAATTCACCCGCAAGTTCGCCCGGGCAGCCCGTCACCGACTGGTCGGATATCTTAATGGGAAGGGCACCCTGATTTTCGCATTGTCAACCTGTCTTGTCAGCATGAACACCGCGCTTGTTCGGCGCTTACGTACAACCTCGAGTGATAATGATTCGACTGACGCAGTCCTAGAGGGACCACAGCGACGCATCACGACGCGAGAAAGGGATAGCAGGCCGAGGTGATAGAACGGACACCGTTGCGCGGCGCTATGCGGAGGTAACGCATCACGGATGAGTGCGCCGGCAGGTAAGCGATGTCATGCCGGATATAAAGGTAAGGTTGCGTTTTTCCTCATGTTTCACTGCTTTCCACCATACTTGATACTCTCGCCGTGGCCCATCCGCTCTCCCTGGCTCGTTAGCATCGAAGGAATTTGTCACCTTCCGCGGAATCCATGGCTATCATCGACGTCCGCATGCCAGGTCCAGAAGAACGATCTCCGCGCGACGGGATTCGGACGAAGAATGCACAAGCAGCACGCGGCCCATGACCATAAAAGACGTCAGGACGGAACGACGGGCTGCCTAGCACGTAATGGATGGCTCTTTCGCCGAATGTCTGCCGTCTTTCGGAACAAGACGGGCTTTGCAAAGTAATCCGAGATGGCCACGCGAACGTGTACTGCCCGCATGCGTGAAGCCCCAAAATAGGAGAGGAACGGAAGGTGACAGGGAAACAAAAGAAACAACGAAAGCGACGAAAGCGAGGTGAGCACTTACACGGAAGAGTGCATCGAAGCAATGCTTGTAGTTGAAACGTTTCTCTGGTGGCTTTGCAAAGTCACCTTGGAGGCGGACCTAGGCGGATGGCCATGGGATGATGCGTGTTGGGTACGAGGCCATGTGGAGAAGACCATGACACGAAGGATGTGAAAACGGTCACGTGACGCGGGACGCATGGAAAGGAACGCGTAAGGGAGCATGTGATATTGGGCGGGTGGACGACACACACCATAACGACCTCTGTGAGAGAGCCGGAATGAGGGAGATGGAATGTGGAGGAGGGTACGAAGACACATACCACCAGGGTTACCGACCACACCAGCTATGGAGCCAGCTACAAGCACAGGTGAGGGAGACGTCGTACTAAACGTGATTTGGCGCACGTACCCATTGCACCGGCAGCGGCCAAGACCCAGGGGGGTGACTGTGGGTTCGCACCCAGGATCTTCTTGCTCTCGTCGTAAGCCCAGAAGCGACAGACACTGTAGCTCATCTGCCGCAGCCAAGTTCCTGTAATTCCATCGTAGAGACCTCTGAAACCGGCTGTTCTGACGGTCTTCTTCATGGACTCGATCATGCGTTTATCGCCCGATGCTTGTAAACGGACTTTGGTGAGATCGAGGGGATGGGTGATAGATGCAGCAATGGTCGCTGCAAGACCACCAAGGTAGAAGGGGTATGGTTGTTTCTTCTTGGCTGGGGGAGGTACAGGGACATTGGCGACGGGTGGTGCGGGGAGTGTTGTAGAGACCATTTGTGTGTGTGTGAGGATCGGCTGATCGCGCTTTCAAGACCCGAATCGGTGGGGTATATGAGGGGTGACTCCTTACGTAACCAAGTTCTGTCAACAGGCGTGCGACTCTCTGGGAGAGAGAGAACATGTGCGAGCAGTATTCTGTGCACGTACGGCCGCCCCAGGTCCATACATCCTGCATCCCGCCCCAATGCCAATGCCATAGGGCGCCCGCACTACATTGTTGTGCCGCCCACGCGCCTCTCGGCCGAAGACCCGACTGCACCACAAACTACAAACAAACCACGCACATTTTCCATTTATAACGCGAATTGGCCCCTGTCCTTTCTTCTTCATCTACTTCGATGCTCGCCCGGTGTCGTAGCCCAACAGTCCACATCCAAGCAGGGATGTTGACTGCTGGTACTACGAGGCTCGGCGAGTCTTTCGAGCATGGCATATCATACCCTTGATGCATGCAGAAAGGCACGTCCTTCACTGTGAGGTTGAATTGCTCGGGTATTTGTTCGTGAAGCAGTTTCGTTTCCACTTCTGCCAGCTTAGCGCTCACTATATGTGCCAAATAAATTCTCAACCCCAGCCAGGTTTGTCGCCTGTGAATCGTAATTCAACGTTTGGTCGTTCAGGCCTCCCTATGTTTCGACGTCTATTGCATTGGGGTAGTCTGTGCCTTTTTGAGGTCCTTTGGACCCTGCTCCACCCTGACAAGCTCAGAGTTCACTATATGCGTCGAGTCCGTTCTCAAACCTAGCTAGGTTCGTCGCCTGTGACCGCATGTCAACCTTTGCGAGTTCAGAGTCCACTATATGCGCCAAATCCGATCCTAGTTCAGCCAGCTCTTGTGTCTGTGAGGTGCATTTTATTACTCCCTCTTGAGTTTGATATATTACCTGTTAGGACAGCTTGGTATTGGATGTACACAAACGAGGAACCACGGCTGGGGAACAAAAAGCAATTGGACCACGGGAGAGCAGCCTATACCGCCCTGCGTCTCTGTACGACAGGGATTTCAACCGTGAACCACATGTCTCTCGAAGACATCCTGACCGTCGACAATACTGCCGTCCCCGCCGCCTTGAATCGCTCCAACAATCCGCTCCGTTCACGCCCGTCGTCGTCTCTCCCCGCACGTGCATTCATGCCCGAAAAGGGCGATGGCTGCACGATGTCGGACATGTCGATGGGCCGCGTCGCGAAGAAGATCTTGAGGTAGCTAACGTCGATGTCCTGGTTCTCCAGCAACGAATAGGATAGCGGGGGCGTTCCTCCAGTTCCGTAACCAATTGTGAATATCCCACCTTGCTTCAATGGCGCTTCAGGTACGCCAGCGGTCGACTGCGTGTAGCACGGGACTAGACATTACCGCGTCAACATAAACCGAATGGAACGATAAGTGAATCTACCTACCGATGCTCAAATCGCTATTATTAAACAGGAAAGCGTTCAGGTATAGATCCGATGATGTATTGTTTGTGATCTTGATCCCGTAAGATGCCTCCGGATCAACAACGAAATCGATCACGTCCGAATTGTCCGAGTTGGGATCCTTCTTACAGAACCCAGGTTCGACTGCAGAAAACAACGGAAACCCAAAGTCGTCGTAATCGACGTTCAAGAGGTAAAAGTCGACGGTCACTTTGTTCTTGGCGCTGATCGCGTCGTGTTCCTTTGCGAGACCGAGGAACCAGTAATACCGTGCGGCGGAACTCAAGACGTGAGAAACGCCGTCGGGGGTAGCCTCGTGCGGAAGCGTCATCAGTCCGAATCTCTTCACCCGCTCATCCAAGACCTTGAAAACGACCCGATCATATTCCATCCCAACCTCCAGCCTCGCTTCCTCAGCACCAACCAACCGGAATTGCTGCGGGTGAGGGCCATACCTATCGACGCGCCGAAGGACCTCGTGGGCCGCAGAGTAGTTATCCACGTACACGGGCAACTTTCCGACACGAGTCAGCTTTGTAAACGATACACCAACGAGAGACACAGGTTTGGTGAGCGTGGTCTCGAAGTCCTTGATCGAAAAAGTTTCGTCCACTAGTACGACGCCCAACTTGCGCTTTCTGTCGTCATACAGGGTGAATTCGACTCCATGCGACACCCCGTGCGCTAAACCGGCATCGAAGACATATTTGCCATTCTTACGATCCTGAACAGGGTGGAAAACCTGAGTGCCATCAGGCACTCTCGTATTGAACAAGACGCGATTTTGGTGAATTCCAACGCACTGGGGATGCTGGCTGAACGTGTTGCATCTTAAGCATCACGCGACCATTTTACGAGTCGAAAGATGCCTACTTTTCAAATCGTATCTTCCCGACAAGCTCGGCGTAGGTGAGGTGGTTGACAGAGCATTTCTCGAGCGTTTTCAAAAGCGCATTAGTAAACTGTCCGCGCCTCGAGTTCTTGCATTCATAGGCAAACTCCTTCTCGCCGCAAGCGGCCAACAGGACGTGCGACCGGACACCATAGTACTCGAGGCTATCGTGCACTGTCCCAGCTCGACCTCCCCAGGTGTCGACATCGAGGGTATCGTGAATGTTGAAATCAAGATGAACACTCCGAGGGGTGTATTCGTCCTCTGCTTTTCTAGCGGCGGAACTCGAATGACAGCAATCAAAGACGAGAGTCTACGCATGGTCAGAAATGAAGAAACGGAGCGTGGTACAGCACGTACGATGTTATCTCCCTTCGCGTCGGCGATATCCTTGATCAAGGCACCGATCGAGCGGTCAGGAATCGGCGCGCGCTCGGGGGGTGGGTTGCTCCGTGCAGCGCCACAGTCCTGGGGAACCAAGCACTGGATCTTGCCTGCGGGGTACCATTTGCGCGGAGCATCGAGTTCACCTCCGTGTCCGGCATAGAAGATCACGATAGGATCTCCGTAGTAGATCCGGCCATTATCTCGTAAGTGCTGGAAGGCCGCGACGATCGCATTGCGAGTGGCCGCTTGGTTGTAGAGCGTGACGATGTTGTCTTCGGACACTTGGAGTACGTTTATCAAATACTGTTTCATGTCTCCCGCGTCGGCGACTGCACCACATAGCGGTGGCCAATTGGCGTAGTCGTCGATTCCGATGATCAGAGCGTAGCTGCCGCAGGTTGTGATCAACAACTCGAATGCAGGACGTGATGCATGAGGATCACCCACAACGGGATTGGGGAATGTCCTGCATCAAAGGGATTATGTTCGGCGTTCTCTATAGAATTTAGCTGGTCAGGTGTATTCACGGATGACGGATCGTGCACGTGCACGTACGAACGCTGAGGTATTGCGAAGCGTTGCTCATGAGATCCGGTAGGCGTCCGAGGGAGAAGGCTCAGGAGGTGTTGGGCACGTATAGGCAACCCGCGTGTGGCTCCAGTCAGTGGGGAGGCAAAGGGTTGTGGGAAGTGATTTGGGCGTCGATGTGGCTTGTCCTTTTGATATTAAATAACACGGCGGAAGTGTGAGAAGGCTAAAAGAAGCTCCTATCCTCGAGGCAGTTGTCACTACAGCAAACCCACAAGCACGTTGCAGCCTGCTGTGTAGATTCCACCTAGATATCGTCATGAATGTTAGTGTAAGAAGTCAGCGAAATAGTATCTGCGGAACGGCACTCACAGAGCAAACTGCAGGTGGTACTACTACTAGATCTGTAAACAATCAGACAGCCTGACAACTCATTTACATGGAGAGTCGTCGTTGCATCCACTTAGTATGGTACCAATGAGAAGTACAAAGATATTCCGTTTCAAATCACGCGCTGGAGTTGCTGTGCCTGCTCCACAGGTGCCTGAATGTGAGCTTTGTCAAGATGATGAGAATAAGGCAGTGCTGGAAGGGCTAGCTTCAGTACAGCTGAAATGGTAGGGGTCACGAGCGTTCCGTGGGGATCACAGCATGGTAATGAAACAGCCAGAACGGCCGTGAGGCAGCCTCAGGCAGGCAATAGCGCCTAACTTGCCACTCCATTTGGTTGATCAACGATATAATAGACGAGGGTTGTCGTTTTCTATCATGAAGGGTGAAGTGAAAGCAGTTTAATCCTTCAGTAAAATGATGAAGCCCGCGATGAAATGGACTGAAAAAGGGTCTAAGAGAAACATGTGCAGTGTAGTTCCCTCCTGACAGCATATGCATCGTTGGTGATGATAGTGTAATAAGCGTTCGATGCACATGGGATAACAGGCTGCAGCCTGAAAGGTCGGCGAGGGGATCATGGAAGCTCGTGAATTCGAGTGAGCTCAGCAAGCTCAGAGTAGATCGGTGTCGAAACGTTGAACACAGTCACCATCTCTTAGGTTCCCACGCCAACTCCGCGGCCCCCGCTTTGAGAAGCTATGACTTCGGCGAGGCCCTTCTGGCCTCAGGCCACTTCCGGTCATGCTACTGCAGCACGGTGAAATACAGAGGCCACCGTGGCGTGAGCACCTAGACTCGTGAAATTTTTTGTCCCACTCACGAACGTCGGTTATATCCCGGTCAAATAGATAGTTATTAACCGTTGGTGATTGTCAACTTTTGCAGTTGCTCCCCAGCACCTAACTTGGACTTGGACTTGCAGGTACATAGACATCAAATCCGATAGCATTTCACAGTTTCGGACCTTTTTTTTTGTAGGAGTTAACAGTGGGATCGATCCACTTCGATGTTCTCTGACGAAGGCTCATTTTCGCTTCTCCATTAAAGCCACTGCGATGCCCCACGGTGTAAAAGCCCGCGGAGATACGTCCAAAACCAAGAGCGGCGCCTCGCTCAGATGCCAACTTTACGGTTTGCGGTCTTTGCAAGCTGTAGAGACAAGTGAGTTTTGCACTCGTAATGATCGTTTCTTTATGCTTGTCCGTGTAAGTTGCAGAGGCTGAGGAAGAGCGAACATGCTGTGGGTGGTTCGCCGGTCCAGGAGGTTCTTCCCTTGCTCCTGCGCCATACATTCTCGGTAGGGTGCTGAAACGCCGGGTGTTTGTATGTCGTGCTGCGGGATAGGTTACTCTGAATCGTTGGCTAAGAACCAGTCCCGAAATCAGGGAACTGGGTGCCAACGTTTCTATTCCATGCCGTGAAATATCTCCACTGGTGTTGGATAGGCTGCTGGTCACCATTGTTTAGACCGGCACTAAGTTATTGATGTGCGCAGCGAGGGATATCCCCGGATCGCTCTGAGTAAGTCTATATTCGTTTCCAAAGCAGGTTAAACCCTCTCCATGCATAGCCATGTAGTGATGGATGTTCTACGCAATCGCCTACACGAGGGCAGTGCTAGAACGTTGAACTCAACTTCGCTTCTTCCTATCATGATGACACTGCATCGATACGACAAGGGAACAATGTGATGAAACGGGGATCCCGGCCCCAGCCTTCGGCGCTCACTCCTGTCACTTGACCAACGCCCTCTACCCCTTGTCCCATCGTGGCCAAGGGATCGTGGACGTGTCAATGGTGGCCTCAGTCCGTGGAGGCTATGTCTGAATCGACCCCGCCACGTCTCTTCGCCATGTTTGCGTTGGGAGGCTACCGCACCCGGGCCTCAACGTTCAACGTTGACAGGGGGTAGACCATCTGTCATCGATCCGCTATTATGTGCCAATCCGGATGATAGTGCAAACTATACATTCGCACAGGATGCGACGTCGACTGCAACTTCACGTGTTTACGATCTCGTAACTCACCCTTGCGAATGCACCTGTTAAACCCTGCGCACCACCCCACGGTGTCCCTCTGAGCTCGTCCCCGTGTGATTCTGACTGAGTAACCCGCCAAGTTCGACGTGCGTATAGTTTTCCGTTTCGAAAACGCCAGACGGAGGAATTAGTTTTTTTGATGAAGATTTCGACATCAAATATCTCTGCCCAGATGGCGGCATGAATTGAGAACAGACCTGAACTACAGGGCAAGCTTCGGCCGCATCATGATAGCAATTAAAAGTGTTGCGAGAGCTTGCGTAGTATGACATTGCACAATGTCGTGGTCGCTTCACGGTCTGCCCAAAATGATCACAAATGTGTCAGTATCAGGCTGTCCTTTTCCCCTGAACTCGGGGATACGGACCGAGCCTGGATCCCGCCGCCGTGCGCTGATGCGGTCTAAGGATCGGTGGTCAAACAGATCCGATACCGCGCCTTGAACGTACATACTATCTCCCGAGCCTCGGAAATTGGCCTGCCACACTGATTCACCACAAGATTGGATTTGGCACTTGCCGGACATCAATTAAGTAAACAAGGACCTTCAAGTTAGGCCACTAGCGCACTTCTCCGTCGAGAATGCATTGTACGATATACGTTCAATCTGAGGGATGGTGAGCTGCGTAATGTGCAGGTAAGTGGCACTTGAGTGTGGACCTGCACCCCAGCGGCCGTGGGACTTTGATGCGGAACAATGATGTGACTACGTCACCACCGGGTTTGAACTTGATGAACAACGACTCGGTGGCCGCTGGGCAAAGGCTCTTCGAGTCATTGTGCGGTGAAACATGTGGATCCGCGGACGGCCAACGCCACCACATCAAGACGAGTGGATGCTGTGAGGTTTCATTGTTTCGAGTCCGTTCCCACCGGTCTGATGGAAATTCCGTAACTGGTTCCAGAGCTAGTGCCCTCCAAAGACTCGTCCGACGGGGCTGTTCACTACTGAAGGTTAGTTCCGTTCACCGAGCGGTCCAAACCTGTGTCTTGTAGGTGTTCTGTGATCAAAGCAACGCGCAGTCTTGCTATGGAATATGTATAAAAACCTCAAGTCGTGACCTAATTCATGTCCAATTTTGCGCGCGTCGCCGAAGCCAACGTTTTTTTCATCGCATGGCTACGCTCGCTCCGCTGGACGGATCCTTCCTCTTCGCCGACTTGGTGGACTTCCACATTGCAAAGAACGGCTCGCATCCCATATTCGTCTATGCCAACGACGCGCCTTCTGGTGGAACAACTGACATCACGTTCCTCGAGTTCGGTCGCGCCGTTCATCGTGTCGCTCACGCTTTGCGTCCTGCGCGACATGGCAAAGAAGGGCAGGTCGTCATGCTCATCGCAACCATCGACACGCTTCTCTACCATGCATTGGTAGCCGGAATGCTCGTCTCAGGACTAGTGGTAAGCGACGCAATGATTGTCTCACTTAACGCAGGACCCGCTTAACATTTACTCAGCCATTCTTAGTCTCCCCGAGGAACTCAGCCACCGCTATCGTGCATATGATGCGAAAGACGTGTTGTTCGCGTATAGTCACTTTGCGCGGCACGCATCAATCGTTGATGGACGCCATCCGACGGGAGGCGGCGGATGTGGAGTTGACCATTGACGAGATACCAGCACTTGGTCTAGCATTTCTAAAGCTGGGTCGTGAACGTGCATCCGACCCTTTTGTCCCATATCCCTCCCCTGCTTGCCGCCCGGACTTGGACTCTCCGGCAATCTATCTTCACTCCTCAGGAAGCACCGGCTTCCCAAAACCCATTCCGTTTAGTCATAGGATTCAAATAAAGTGGATGTCACAGAGTAAGTCTGGCGGTGTTAAACCCTTTCAATCTGGGTCCTGATTAATTTGTACGCAGAGCCCACGCTCGGTTTCCGCGACACGCCCCGACCAGCCCGATTGGGTGTCATGTCTCTTCCTTCTTTTCACATATACGGGCTCATGATGCAGCTTTACGTCCCGTTTGCGTGTGTGGTGCCTGCTGCCCTCTTTCCTCCACGCGCCATCACGGATGTGAATGTTCACCCGGTCGTGCCCACAACTGACAACATACTTGAGCATGTGTGTATGACGGGGTGCAACATCCTGATGTGCGTCCCAGCCTTCCTGGAACAATGGTCTACTTCCCCGGACACGGTGAATCTATTGAAAACGTTTGATCTCGTGGTATGTTTTTCCCTTTTCTCTGTTACAACAGTTTGCATACATCGTCACAGGTATTTGGTGGTGGTCCCTTATCAGTGAAAATCGGGAATGCGCTTTCAGCGGCAGGCGTGCCGGTCGTCACAGGGTTCGGTGCGACCGAGTGTGGTATCATAACTTCGATTCCATCGCAAGAAGACATTGCCAATGGTGATTGGCTCTGGGTTCGCATCGCTGATGGCATTGATGTACGATGGATCCCCGAAGGTGACGACATGTACGAGTGTCATGTGTTAGTGAGTACTTTTTTCAGGTTGCGCATCCTCATGGCTCACATCCAAACAGGCTACAGATGGGTATCCTGTAGCCGTAGAGAACCTTGAAGATGTAAGAGGATATGCGACCGCAGATTTGTTCGTAAAGCACCCTACAAAAGGTATGTGGAAGATGTAAGTTCTTTCCTCTTTGGCGTGAGCTTTACTGTGCTTACATCCTATTTCGGCAATAGCGTGGGGAGGAGAGACGACGTGATCGTTTTGGCTTCTGGGGAGAAAACGGTCCCCGCACCGATAGAGAGCATTATCAGCTCCAGTCCTATGGTTCAGGGGGTTGTCATGTTCGGCCGCGAGCACAATCAAGTTGGTGTCCTCGTCGAACCTTGGTCAGAATATCGTGTTGATACACGAGACAATCAAGCCATACAGGAGTTCAGAGACAAGGTTTGGTAAGTCGACGATGGCTTGCAATTTGAACGTCTCTCAATTAATTTTGCCTCCAAGGCCGTGGGTCGAGGAGGCGAATGGGACAGCTCCTGCGTTTAGTCGCATCTTCAAGGAGATGATTTTGATCACACACAGCGACAAGCCCATGAGGAGGACAGCAAAGGCGAGTGTACAAAGAAAGGTCGTTCTCCAAGACTACGAATCCGAAATAAATGCACTGTGAGTGTCATTTGGGCGTATGAGCTTTCTTTTGGACCAATGATCATCTGTGCAGTTATCAAACAACAGAGTACACTCCCCGGTCCCTAGTCCACATACCTGCTCCATTGGCTTGGAATAATCAGCCGTTGAGTCAATGGCTGATGGTGCATGCGCGCACTGTCAGTTCCGATCGAAACATCGACCCAAGCGCAGATTTGTTTGCCCAGGGTCTTGACAGGTGAGTCGTGACGTGACAACTCAGCTATGTCTTCTCACGCAAGGCACCTTGTTATAGTCTGAGCGTCACCTATCTCCGGAATCAACTCGTCGGTTCTCTGAAAGATTCTTCAGATCCGAAGATTCGCAACGCAGCAACGCGGATTCCACAGAACATCGTGTTCGAGAACCCGACCATAGACCTCTTATCCGCTCGGGTATCCGCCCTTGTTAATCAGGATGACAATTTCCTGACTGCAGATCGCATGCAACAACACAAAGCAGAGATAGACGCGATGATACGCAAGTATTCTATAGGTCTCCTTGGGAATCCAGATGGAAATGTGGAAAATGGGGTGAATGAATTCGACACGCGATCATCTGGGGCCGTCGTTCTTCTGACTGGCACCACTGGTGGCCTGGGCTCCTTCTTACTCGCTCAATTGTTGGCGAACCCCGCGATAGAGAGGGTGTATGCCCTCAATCGACCGTCTGCCTCTGCATCTGTAGCGGAGCGGCAAAGATCAGCGTTTGTCGACAAGGCTCTTCCTCTCAATCTCCTGGACTCTTGGAAACTCGTCTACATCGAGGCAGACGTTTCTCAAAGCAACTGCGGTTTGACGTCCTCAGTTTACGATGAGGTAGGTAACGCCATCTTTGGATACCTCCATGATTTTGCTCACGACTCCACTCAGCTCCGGAAAGCTGTGACGATCATCATTCACAATGCCTGGCGGCTCGACTTCAATTTGTCACTGTCCTCGTTTGAACCTCATGTCCATGCAACTCGGAATTTGGTGGACATGGCACTCGCCTCGGCTCACCGGGAAAGCCTTCGGTTCTTGTTTACGTCTTCCATCGGTTCTGCGCACTCTTGGGACCGTTCGCGAGGTTTGTGTCCAGAAGAGGTTTTGCTGAATCCTTCTTTTGCCGTTGGTTCCGGGTATGGCGAGAGTAAATACGTCTCGGAACGGGTGAGTATTGCTACCCGATGAGCATATCATTGAAAACGTTCGTCTGACTTGTTGAACAGATCATCGCAAAGAGTGGCCTTCACGCGACGTCTCTGCGGATTGGCCAGATAGTTGGAGGAGCAAACGGTTCGTGGGCGACGACCGATTGGTTTCCCATCCTCGTCAAGTCCAGTATGGCGCTGGGTGCATTTCCAGATGCCCGAGGTGTAAGCTCTTCAACTTGCGGCACCGTTCCAGTGGCAGATACCCACGATGTGCTTTCCAGATCGTCTCGTGGATGCGCGCTGAAGACGTCGCAGCTGCCATCTTCGAGGTCGCATTCGCAGAGACGGCGCCCCCGCCCGCGCTCAACGTTGTCAACCCCCGCGGTGTTCCATGGGCGGACGTCCTTGCCTCCGTGCGCGAAGCGCTTGTCGAGGAAAAGAACCTCGAAGTAGACAGCACTCCGATGATTCCTTTCGGAGACTGGTTTGGGCGCCTTGAGAAGCAGGCGGAAGGGGCGTCGTCCGAGGACATTGCACAGGCGGTGCGTGCGCGCTTGGGTTCGTCTCGCTGACAAACCGTGGCTGATTGGCATTGATCCACCAGCCTGCCATCAAACTCTTAGAGTATTTCCGCGCCTTGGCACAATGGGACGTGGACCATCGCACTGGGAAGACAGTTGGTGCAAATGGCACCCCAAGAGGGATGGTTCAATTCGACACCGCAAAAGCGCAGAGTGTTAGCCGGACGATGGCACGGATGCAGAGTATAGGGGAGAAGGAAACTCGGTCGTGGGTACGATATTGGTCCGCAAAGGGCTTTCTTTGACTTTCGCAGTGACTTGGACCTGCCTTGTGTCGCTACTTCTTGGAAGTGAGGATGACTACAATGTAATATGCTACTTATTGATCCTCGTTAATGCGTCGATTGCCTGGTGAAACAGCAAGTCGAGATTCTTTTATTCCAGTGTCTTGGAAGGACTAGACGTCTTCCAATGCACCGTCATATCGCTTTTGTGTATTTATTTAAATGAGGCCTGCGAGTATTGGTTCCGGGGTCGTTCCCAACTGCTCCAGTATCCTACGAGTACTTAAACATCAGAACATTTGCTACAATATTCCCTACTGATAGATGTCAAAAGTCAAAACAAAGCAATACGAACGATCCGAAATGTTTGAACAGTCCGATATAGAGAAATATGCATAAGAATAATGAAGGAACCTGAGCGACCAGATGCCGAGCAGAAGAATACAAATGCTACAGGAAAGAACAATACACCGGTCCGAGTCAACGAGTGGAATTAGGAACGATTCATCTCCATCCACGCAACCACGTCAGGATGCAACGTTCTCAGATCATATTTCTCCTCGATTTTTACTCCCTGCGCTCGTTCCGTGTCTTGAAGGCCTATGCAGCACGCGATAAAAGGCTTCAGGTCTTCAAGCTGTTTGAGATTCCGGGGATCAAGGAGCTTGAAATGGCTGTATTTGTGGCTTAATAATGTCGAAAAGATCCCGTGCATCATGTCGTTGTCAATGTGTCGTTTGAGAGAGTCTTTTCGAGAGAACCTGAACGAGTCGACGTCAGAAAAAAAAAAAGAGTCCAGTGTGGGTGGGAGCTCGGAAAAGACCCACGGCAAACATGGATCATCAAGTATCTCGCAGATTAGACAAATGAACTCCCCGTGGACGAGTTCCTTCTTCTTTTTGCGCTGCTCTCCGCCATCGACTCGTCGGTTCTCGCCCGCCTTGGCATCGTCATTGGGGTCATCTCGCTGTGGTCCGAGTATTAGGTGACGAAATGCGTGTCATACTGCAAACTTACCAGTACCGTACGTCGGTGCCGTCTTCTTCTGGGACAATCTACCGTGTATGGTGCGAAACTGCGGTGCTTCTCGTTGGAAAGACCGACAGCACGCACGGATGAGGATGTGGCCACAAGATGGTTCGGAGCTGAAGGGTAGCCGCTTGGCGACGTAGAGCCTGAGGTCGAGGCTGTCATGCTCGATCCAGACGGTGTCATTGCCCAGATCGCGGGCGCGTTGTAGGGAGGGAGCGGGTTCCACTTGTTAATGTCAA